>NQII01001208.1:0-10390 GCA_002778355.1 Clitarchus hookeri
GAACATTTTATGTTTCTGTTAATGTGTTATGTTTTTGTGTTTGTGCCTTAACGCGTCACTTCCAACCATATATTCTTATATAATAATTGTTTGTTTTAGTGAACTCTACCACACCTCAATGTTTGTCCCGATTTTAGAATCATCCTGTATATATATTGATGTCCCCGGCATAAATATTGAGCCACACTGCATCTAAAGACATCCATAATTGCGAAAGTGTTTCCGGTGCAGGAGTTTGTGCACGAACTGACTTCTTGATTATGTCCCATAAATTTTCGATAGGATTCACGTCGGGCCATCTTGGTGGCCAAATCATTCGCTGGAATTGTCTACAATGTTCTTCAAACCAATCGCGAACAGTTGTGGCCCGGTGACGTGGCGCATTGTCATCCAAAAACTTCCATCATTGTTTGGATACATAAAGTCCATGAATGGCTGCAAGTGGTCTCCAAGTACCTGAACTTAACCCTTTACAGTCAATGATCGGTTCAGTTGGACCATAGGACCCTATCCATTCCATTTAAAAACAGCCCACACCATTATGGAGCCACCACCAGCTTGCACAGTTCCTTGTTGACAACTTGGGTCCATGGATTCGTGGGGTCTGCGCCACAGTCGAACCCTACCATCAGCTCTTACCAACTGAAGTCGGGACTAATCTGACCAAGTCACGGTTTTCCAGTCGTCTAGGGTCCAACCGATATGGTCACGAGCCCAGGAGAGGCGCTGCAGGCGATGTCGTGCTGTTAGTAAAGGCACTCGAGTCGGTCTTCTGCTGGCATAGCCCATTACAGCCAAAGTGCGCCACACTCCCCTAATGGACAGGTCCGTCGTACGTCCCACATTGATTCCTGCGGTTATTTCACACAGTGTTGCTTGTCTGTTAACACTAACCATTCTGCGCACACATAGTTGGTCTCGGTCATTAATTGCAGGCTGTCAGCCACTGCGTTGTCCATAGACGGAGGTTATGCCTGAAATTAGGTATTCTCGGCACACTCTTGTCACTGTGGATCTCGGAATGTTGAATTCCCTAACTATATCCGAAATGGAATGTCCCATGTATCTAGCTCCAACTACCATTCCGCGTTCAAAGTCTGTTAATTCCCGTTGTGTGGCCATAATCACGTCAGAAACCTTTTCACATGAATCACTAGACTAAAAATTAAAGCCCAACCAATGCACTGCCCATTTATATATTTTGTACGCTATACTACTGCCATATGTATATTTGGATATTGCTATCCCATGACTTTTGTCACCTCTATGTATATGCTAGTACACTACTTTTCACCTACTCTAAGATTAAACCATCTAATGTGAACAATGCATTAAAATAGCGCTCAAATGAACATTTGTGCCATCACAGTCGACAGCTACCCTGGAAGACACCATGTCCTAATCGACCAATTATTCTCCGACATGAAGCGATGACGAGGTCGGAATACACCCTCCCTAGCCATCAGCAACTACGTGACCCAAATGGTCATCTTGGTTTATTCGCCTCAAGTGGTAGCTCTTGGGGCCGAATCAACTTAAGCGTATTGTTGTCTGACAATGGAGCATTGTTTTCTGGGTGTAAATAGCGTGAAGGCTGCACTAGGTGGGGAGTCCTACATAACACCACCATGGTTTTTCATCTATGTGCTAATCCAACAGAGCACCACAATCAAGAGCTGAAAACAACTGCAGTTGCACTTGGGTGACAATCACACATTTTGGACTGAACATCTTCTGACAGCTTTGTTCATGTTACACACTCGTGTCAACCTGGCAACAGGAAAAACACTGGCTGAACCTTTACAAGGCCACCAACTTTTCCTCCTCGGGGAGTTCACTCATGCACCTAAATGTCATGCCAGTGACCCCGAGAGCAGTGAAGCCCACAAGTGCAGCTGCGATGCTGTAATGGCCAGTGCATGCACTGGCATGACGAGTGTCCAAACCGTGCCGCCAATATACGTGCTGGAAAACAGCAGCCGGGAAACGAACGAGTGGGGTAGAGCAGCCGGATGTCACCTACCCTCAAGTAAGCAGCAGTGAACCTGGACAGACTCCTCAGCAAATACTCATCTCACAAATCTGCAGCAGTAAAAACCAAGTGATCCATATTCCTGTTTCTTTAAACAATAAACAGTGTCACACTCTAATAGACACAGTGGTTTCACATAATTTTGTCCATGTGAACCTAGTGGACGTGAGCCAAATAAAGCCATCCAATCAAACAGTGTAATTTGTAACCACCCCCACACTGGCGAAACATTAGGCGAAATAACCATAACAGTGCATATTCGGGATATTGAGAAAACAACAACAGCTTTCGTTTCAAATGACTTGAGGGAGGATGCAATTTTAGGCATACCATGGTTAACAGCAGAACACAGTGGTAGAACGAGCTGCCTAGTGAGACCACTTCAGACAGAAGGGATGCTGGGCTGTGTATAATTTAGATCCGCGGAACACGAGTGCAATACCGGACATACAGTTGGATGAGCTCTACCACGCTGTTTCGGCCGAGTACAGCGATGTAATCCAGCACCTGATAAGTGAATGCCGTGATGTTTTCGCTTCTGCCGACCCCCTGTGTCGAACCAATCTGGCAGAACACTGTATTCCTCTCATGCAGTCAAAACCGATATACACTTCACCACACCGTTATCAAACACATCAACACTTCATCATTAAGGAGCAAATTCAGGAAATGCTGAAACAAGGAATTATTGAACCGACTAACAGTGCCTACAATTCTGCAATCACCTTAGCTCCGAAAAAAGACAGGACCTGGAGATTATGCATAGACTTTCGGCTCCTCAACCTTATCACATAAAATGTACCGCCTCCATTCATCGACATCAAAGACGCACTCAACAGCCGGATGTGGACCACTCCTGCATGGTCTGGCACAGCCACTGTCATCACGTCAACGGCCCACAGTCACTGCATCAGTGCGGCCCGCGGAACACGCACATCGTGCGTCCCGAAGCGTGTCCACATCGTTCACTTGGTAACGGGTCATGACCCGATACCGAGTGATCCAACTGAGTGCCTGTGGTGTCCCCAAAGAGATCTGTGTAATTAGGATAGGAATCAAGTGTTATAATGTGTATTAAATAGCATTAGAATTTATCGCCCACTGGCAAATGTTCGTGAAATTCGCCCTTAGGGGATTGCGTACTCATCCCGGAATAAATGCACGCCACGTGCATATTTAATGAGTTGTAGAGTAGCAGGGCTATGGTATTTGAAGGGCTCTATTTAATTTTCCGAGTGCAATTGTCTGTCTAATCAAGCCGATTAGTGACGTGGGAAATAATTACTCTTTCTTTTAACCTGACCTTTCCTGTTGTAGAGTGTCCCAAAACTTAACAGATATAAATTGACACATGCTCTGCTAGGCACAACATAATCATGTTTTGTATTTGAATTAGTCCTTAATTAAGAACTCTTAATTCTCTACAGGATTGAGAAAACCCGCTCAGAATGTTTCAGTGTTTTATATGTATATGTTTCAAGTTATATGTTAATGAGATAAGTTAATTAAATTACCTTGCGGAGTGGAGCGAGCTTTTGGCAAGGATGCCGTCCGCCCGCGCCATCTCTGGCAGTCTGATTAGATGTGGTCTTAGGTGTTGCACATTCGTCGTTCGTCGCATCGTTGGGGAATTTCATACTTTGTCCTGAACACTTAACTGCAATAGGTTAATGCACTTTACAGGTACTTTTATTTAGTTTACCAACAGTCTTACCCACGTTTGCAGCACCTCTTCGCCAGCTCAATTTACCGACCCCGGAGGTTTAATTACTGTTGTAAGTTTTCGCACCATTCTTGGCCTTTTTGTACAGTAATGGTTGCTGGTAGGACTTATGAGTCAGGTCCGCTTTAATTTGCATTGTTTACATGTAACATAGTACACTATTCTGCAATACAATTTACTTGAGCTAACAGAAACTTGTGAGTTCTCATTTAGTGTTGTATTCTGGGCCGTGGCCCTATCCAGGAAGTTTTCGATGCCTCAAGGAGGCATTTTTCATTTATAAGGTAAGAAGGTAATACTAAGGCGTGCTGGGGAGCCCGAATAACCCGGCTATATATTACGTTTTCCTGTAAATTTGTATTATGTGTGTCAGGGGATACAGCCTCGTGGTCGTTCAGCCCACGATCCTGAGAACTGTGACTTCGTGCTCACCCAGTGAGCTGGCACCCATTCTATTCGAAATAGGAATATTGTTTAATATTCTGATTTTTCTTAACATAGTCGCTGGACGATGTCCGCATTACTATCCTCGACCGCTCAGTTAACGTTAAGCCTGGGCTATGCCAAAGTCCTAACATCAGTTGACCTCTGCAGCAGCTACTGGAAGATACCCATCAAACCTGAGGATCATCCTAAGACTTCCTTCACCGCTCCCGATGGACACCAGTTCCAGTTCAGGGCCATGCCTTTCGGCCTGAAAACTGTACCAGGCAACATTCCTGTCCATGATGAAGCAAGTGCTCGATGGTTATGTAGGTAAGTTCACATTGGCCTATCTTGTCGATGTTGTAATCTGGTCCGAGTCATGGGAAGACCACATGCAAAACCTGTCACTCGTCCTTGAAAACCTGATCATAAACCATATCACTTGTGCAAATAAGTAATGTTACCTCGGGAATGCATTTATACAGTTTTTGGGGCATCTTGTTAACGAGAACAGTATCTGCCCCACCCCAGAGTAGTTGGTTGTAATTGACAATTACCGCCAGCCGACCACATGTAAACAGTTATGTAAATTTTCCAGCCTTATTAATTGTTTACGTGAGTACATACAAAATTTCGATGTAATAACAGCTTCACTAACCAATTTGTTATCACCTGCTCACAAATTCAACAGGACTCTAAATATTCCAAGAGCTTCTCTGAAATAAAAAAACTAGTTTCCGCAACTGTTCTTCACTATCACGACACAACTCAAGGTGGCACTTGTATTAACAAATGGATGGGAGTGAGCATGGGCTAGCCGCCATCCTGTACCAGCTCAGTGACGATGGTATTAATAATATCATAGACTACAGTAGTGCCAAGTTCAGTATCATAGAACATCGCTGTGATGTAAGCGAAAGAGAATGCCAAGCTGTGATTTGGTTAGTAAAATGATATGGGCAGTTTGTGGAGCATCAAAGCTTCACATGGTTAACAGATAACAGATGCCTTGTCTAGTTACATAATACGAAGGAAGCCCACAGTAAATTCACGTGCTGGGCTTCATTCCTTCAATAGTTTGACTTTAAAGTGCAACATGTGCCGGAAACAGTTATTCAGCTGGCCGATGCACTCTCAAGGTCGCCATGTGACACAGTGGCACGAGACGAGGGAGAGGAGGAAGCAATTCCCCCCCCTTATCAACCTGCCACTTCCCAGAACCGTACACTTACAGACATCTATGAACATGTAATTAGAGCCCATCAAACTTGCCTAGCATCACAAAACTTGGCGAAACAGTGCGTAAAAAAAAAACAAATGAGCGATGGCATGTAGTAGACGGACATTTGGAAACACGTGCCAACAACAATAACGAGCACTGGAATAACTATGTGCCACATGCTGCGAGGGGAGTAGTCCTACAGTTCGCACACGACACTGAAACAGCCAGTCACCCAGGCACACTGCAAACACAGCATAATGCCCAATATCATTTCTACTGGCCAGGAATTTCTCGGGCGATGCACTAGTATGTTCGTGGGTGTGTTGCATGCAACAAGAGACTTTAATAAATATGGGAAATAACACTACTCTTTTTAGACATAAAAAAAATCAAGAGTATCTTTAAATGTCTGTCAAGACGTCTGGTGGATCAGCAGTTTACATTTAAGCTGTTATTTTTCAGGTAAGTTTCAACACCGTATCCAGAGAAACTAGAACCGTTCTGGAATTGTTACAGATGCAAATTTTTCTATGATGCTTTATTTTGTTTAGGTAGTCTGGCAAGAATGCAGGAATAAAAATATGACTGGATTTCTCAGGTCAACATATATATTTCTTATAAAAGTAAAAATCTAAATATTTTAAAATTTAAACTTTAAAGAAAATAAACAATGAAGGCTCTTCTGAAGAAATTATAATTATACCGCGTGTTTAAGAACCAAACACAGCTGATTCAAAATATTCGAGGAAAAAAGTTTTAACAGCAATTTGAAATGTAAATATTATATGCACTGTCAATACCGGACCAAGTACCAGACTAAAGTGATACATTAAGCACTTACCATGAAAAACCTTCGTTTAGCCAAAATCGTTTAATTTATGTTGTGTTTAGGAAACATAACTCTATCTCTGGACAATGACAATGATGGCAGATGAGTGGCTTCATAGATTATACCATCATAAAATGTTGGTGTTAAATAAAACCAAATCATTTGGAAACTTATAAATTCACAAAAATTGCACTGTTAAATTCTGCATTTTTCAGCACGGAGGCATGAATTTGGTTCGGTAAGCGGTGAATGAATTATCTCTAAGGTTCGAAGGACTGAACTAGATGTCCAAACTTCTTTCAGGTTAACAGCAGAGTCCCAATCCGAAAGTACACAAACTGCCTTGAAATGTTATACTTAATACCGAAAATTACTTTATACTGAATATATATTTAATTATATTAGGCACATCTGCAGGGAATTTGAAAGATTCTTTATAGTGAATTACTTTAAACTGAGATTCTACTGCACCACATTTAAAAGTTTGGACAGTAAAACACAAAATTAAAAAATTCAATACGTAGCTAAAAGATTTATCACTACATTTAAATTCGAAGTTCATTATTTATCTGACACTAAAGAAAAGCGTGAAAAAAAGGGGAGGGGGGGATTATTATTGAACTGATGCATATGACACATGTGTATTTAGATGAATTTTTCCAACTAAACATAAAACTAGGTCTCTTAAAGTACATAGTCCATCACAGACAACATTTGTGAAAATTTTAGTGATATTCCTCTTTGTTAACACATGTATAACTTTTATGAACAAAAAAAAAATGCACATCATACTTTAATTGTCAAAGTGTTTCATAAAATGAAGTTTGCATTCATTGTCAGAAAGAATTTTCACCTGACAAGATCTACATCAAGGTAATGTATAAAAATTCTTTATAAATCATAATAATTATCAATGTAGGCCTACAGGTGCCCGTAAAACTAAATAGTTTTTTTTCACTCCATTGATCCCATAGCACAACTGGGACACGGAGTATGTCAGTTTGTAACATATAAATTTTTAGCATGCACAATAAATAAATACATACACCTATTATCATGAAAAAGGTGCAATGCAAAGTTAACATATGACATTTATAGCAATATCAAAATTGACACAGCAGTTAAGAAGACATACATGTTAAGCATTATGTTATACTAAAATCATTACTATACAACAAGACAATTTTAACTTAAGTAACTGCCATTAAAATATGAATGTAACATCATATGTTAAACCAACCAAGTATATTTTTTGCATATAAGTAAAGACACAAAAATTACGAACACTAAACTGTTAGCATTATTCTTTGTAACAGTCAGCTGGTACATTACCAGAATCAAAATATTCAGCCATAGAATAAAAAGAATGGGAAAGTAAATATTTTATCATATGTTCAAATTATTTTGTGTCGCTGAAAGAAATATCTTTATAGTGAGGCGAAAGGGAGTTACTTATCTTTATAGCAGAGAAGTGAACTCCTTTCTTGTAGAGGAACAGAGAAGCTATGGAAAAATATAGGTTTATGGTGTATCTAGTTTTATAATTATGAACATCACTGTTTAATTTATAACTGTTTAAATTATCAGAAACAAAAGTAAGTATTAAATTAATATATTGTCTTGTAAAAATGAGAACTTTCTCATTTTTCAAGAGTTGTCTTCATGAATCCCTAACCCTCATGTTTCATAGGATTCTAACTGTCTTTATCTAAACAAGAATACATCACCACTGTTGACTGCGTTTCCCCAAAAACGTTTTCCATAGTAAAGAATATAAAGAAAATATGAGAAGTCTGTTTACTTGTCAGGTTGATAAAAAATGGCACATATGAACTTAATTATCTGCAATTATCTTATTATCTAAAAAACTATTTCTGTTACAAAATACACTAATTACAATAACTTCTCATACATATTTCAATAAAATTAAAGCCCATGTTACCGATTTAATGTTATAAAACAGTGGAAAACATCATAAATTATTACACTCTATAATGGGATTCTATTGCACCACAACAAATATAATTATAATAAAATTATGGGGTATTGCAATATAACATTACTTCTTCAAGCTATCTGAAAATATAATTTCAGTGAACCATAGAAAGTAGTAGGCCCAACTGTGATGAATGGTGTTACCAGCACGAGAGAAGATAAATCTGGGAAACCAGCCTAAAATTGCTTTTTCTTGCTACCACTCTCAAACATTTATTCCGATAATGTTAAATTTTCCATTGTTTGTTGCACAGTAAGTTTCACTAAAGCTAGTTTCTATTTTACTAAAATCTACTACAGAAAATTTATATTTGTACACTAACATAGTATACGGTACTAAAAAATAATTAATCCACTTTTGCAAAATATATGCTTATATTCATCATCATCATCATCATCATCATCATAATCATCATCTTCCCTTCTGTGATAAGTGGTAGCACGTCACCTCCAGGAATCTGCAGTTCAGAACTAATTGTGTGAAGAGGATCTGATGATGCAGTCAAATTTCTCCTCATACCTCTCCAATAAAAAAGAAACACAATTTCTTGTAATCCATCCTTATAAAATGGTACCCAATCTGAGTCACTTCAAAAGAAGATGGCTTTCTGCAAACATATATAAGTTCATTAAAAGAAAATTAATGCAGGCACATAGAATTTTCACCTAAGGCCTTAAAATATAAAATAAATAATTAAATATACTAATTTTCGTTGGTAATGGCTTTATACATATGGAAATAAAATGTATTTCGTATGTTCATATTCTTGCCATGAGAAATTTCTCAAAAATAATAAAATGGCAGATTAAAAAAATTTCTTGCCATTTTTTATTTACTGTAATTATTAAAGATTGGGGCGTATCCGATAAATTGGAAAAATTTCTAGTAAATGGTTTGTATCAACAGAACTAATCATGCTGAATATATACCCCACCAAGACGTTGTAATATTTGCAGTGAAAACAATGATTTGCGATAGTGGGGAGGGTTATGAGGTATGGCGAAATTGTAAAGATCGTAAAAAGAAGGTAAATAGATTCATTAATAATTTTTATATTACAAGCGAACCGGTCCAGCTTCGCCCGGGTACAATTGAGTTTTACAGTGATACACTAATAAATAAATTGGGAAAAGACAATTTCATGTATGTGAAAATAGAATTACAAAATTATGCCATGTCGGCCTAGGTTTTAAACTGATTATGGCAACCCTAAAGGAAGAAAAATAGTTTTTACCCGATAGCCAAGAAATAAGTAGGGTATTGTTTTTGGAGTGTATCTGTGCAACTATCGCGTAGTTACCACATTTCCACTTTCCAGCATCGATGTATGAAAATCAAAACGTGCGTTTAGTGGCATAACATCAGAACGCTTCCGGGCTTCGGAGGGCAAGTTAAATATTCGGTCCCGGTTGTTATCGGTTGATAGCAGTCGTTAAGCCATTTCAGAAGTCCTTGGGCGGCCTGATAAACTCTCACACCAGAGGAAAAAAATATTTCGGTCACGTTCCCAGCAGTTGCAGAATTAGGTTTTGTTGTTATTTCACAGGACCCGTACAATTTACCGGGATAAAAAGTATTGCATGACCTATTCCAGGACCTAAAGTACCTACATACTAAATTCCATCAAAATCCATTCAGCCATTATGGAGCTGAGTGGTAACACACACACACACACACACACACACACACACATACAGACGCGCACTCGCATTTATAATATTAGTAGGATTTATCACAGACTGCAAAAAGTCAGTATCACCTTATAAATATAAGGTAGGGAAGAGTTAATTAATTATGGTTTAATTTTTCATCAACAAACACAAGTTGCTTAGACAATCAAGAGTGGGGACAGAATCAACTGTGGTCTGTATTACCAAACCACCTGGCACAAAATTTAATGTTACATTAAAATGTTTAAAAAAAGCATTCCCAGAAAATTTCACGTTTTTAAAACATTAAAGTTTTTACTAAGTTTAAAATTCTTAACAGCATTTTCCACACACCATGTCCTGCCCAAAGCTGCCCCAACACTCCAATTTTTATAGTATAGTGTGAAAAATCAACAACTGAAACTTTCGTTGTAGCCACTCAGAAATGAAGATTTTATTCAAAACTGTCTCATGCTAGACACCACCAGACACGCCAGACACGCTAGACACCCT
>NQII01001208.1:10505-31375 GCA_002778355.1 Clitarchus hookeri
GTGGCCACAGTTGCAAATTAACCTCCACGCGAGTGAGACATCTTTGCATTCGTCTCCACTGGAGCGCTGTCAAATGCCCTCAAGGTAAGGTGCATTGTGGAAAACTACCAGGCAGACAGGCAAGCACACAACTTTTTAGAGTTGAACAAATGTGACGACCATCACATTCTCCCCTCCAAACTGTTGTTTTAGTGTATTTTGCACGATCGAACCCCTCGATGAGCTGGCCAGTCCCACCGATGGCTCCAGTCCAGCATCACAACCACATAACTTAGGAATACGTAGATCTTAAGTGGTCTCCCCAGAGTAGATCTTCTCTCTGAAGATGATTTCTCCCCCAAACCAGAAAATGTGCGGCCTCAGCATAAACACAGGAACATGCAAAGGCAAAAAACCAGGGAGTTTACAGACTAATAAATATACAACTATAAGTGTATCCCACTCAAATAAAAACCATGTCTTGCTCTCTCTCTTTACCACAATATAAATAATAATCTCTCTTTGAAGGCTTTCTTTAAAAATTGAGGAGCGTCATGGGTATCAAACACTTCAACATACAATTTTAGGTGAGAAATATGGGCTATAAACTTTTTGCTGGTAACCTTTTAGTCTTGAAGCATAACTGTTACATTTGTTTAAAAAACGTACGATTTTATATGGACCCATCCAACTGGGAGCCAGATTTTATGCAAAATTATCTACCACACTACTATAATAATTAACAAGACCAGATCACCAACACAATATTGAACTTCTTGTTTAATTAAATCATAAGAAGCTGCTATTTTTTATGGTGTTGCATACATTTTTGACACATCAGTCCAGAGAGTTGATATATCTTTAACGTCAATATTTTCCCAACACAGTCAACGAAGTTCCCAACTATCGATGAGAGGATGAGGTAATTTCTTATCAAGGAACATTTCAGCAGGTGCGAATTTTATGGCTTCACTGACCACATTATTGAAAAACAACTGAACATTACACAAATCTTCGTCTCATTTACATTACACAGCAGTTTGAATACATCTTAAAAATATCTTTAAAATTATGTTATTTCTTTCGACCAAGTTTGCCGGTGAATGATACAGAGCTGTCTGCAACAATTCAACCATCCCCGTCTCACTGGAACATCAGGTCACAGAACTCTGCACAGGTAAAATATGTGGCGTGATCTGTAACCATATAAAATGGCGAAGAAAACATGGCAAACAAGCGATGGCTAAATACCTTACATATTCCTACTGCCTTTATGCTATGTAATGGTAAAGAAAAGCAAATATTGCGAAAGCTATCTACTCCAACTGACACATACACACAGACAGAAATACTTCGTGGCAATGTCCCTACAATATCCAAGAACAATCTCTCCCATGAATATTCCACCACAGAACCTGAATTCATCCCTTGAGGAGGGGTATTTGTGGGTTTAGTTCTGTGGGATGACTCGCAACCTTTGACCCATTCATTTAAATCATTACACACATTAGGCTATGTAAAATGATTTAATACACAAGTAGTTATTTTCTCTCACCCTACACGACCTTCCAAATAAGACTCATGGAAATATTTCAATATCATTGGGTGTAGGTAACAAAATGTGTGCCATGGTATTTTATGTCCAGAAAGCCAGGGCAGGATAAGAACTCGACAAGTGCGCCGGGAATATTGTTTAACTGGGACATCAACTTCCAAAGACTGCTGATGTGTGAAAGAATATCGACTTTGGTTTGGGTTCTATGTCAGTAGTTGACGTGGTTGATGCTTCGTTACATTCATGGGAATGGAAATGGAGTATAGGAAGCCACATTTGTTAAAAAAAATCACTATACACTAAAACAATTTGCAAGCAGATTCAGCACGTTAACTTCTTTGTAAAACATATATTTGAAGAGATGTTTCATGTAAAGTTGTGTGATTTGGACAGTTATGTGTTGCGTGTAATTAACTACATCATTGCTCGAATTAAAGTATTGGAACAAAGAAAGTTTTAAATAGGCATTAGGCTCGCGAATGTACTGACATCAGGTCGGGGTTGGAGAATTGTGGGGCCGTCGCCGCTGCACTGCTACTCGTGCAATATTCTGGTAGGAAACACTCCCAAGAGACGTTTTGTTGATTTATTACTAGCTGCTCTGCTGTTGTGGGTCGTGGATGAGTCACCCAGGCGGCTAGGCTGTTCTCCAGATCCTCCAAGTCTTAAGTGAAGTGGTATTTATTACTGCTAGAAAGGCAGCTAGCTGTGGGCAGTCACGGTCGCCCCAATACCACCGCGGGTGCCCATTGTGAGGTGGACAGTTATGCTGGTATGAAGATAGCTAAATGCGGAGTTATAAGGCCACTCCACACCACAATTACACACTGATAAAAAATACGCATCACACTGAAAACACTTAAACACTGAGAATGACTGGTTAATGGGTTGAACTCCCGAAATGCCTTTAATAGGTATGGCCTACAATCGAAACGCGTGGCCTGGGGTTGAAATCATATATTACGCATCCTGATCAGGGGCGCTACGAAGCCTGGTGTCGCCTTCACGCTTACTACGCCTTGATGGCGCAGCACTGAGTGTGAGCACACATGCCAGTCGGTTGGGATCCGAACCACGAGATTGTCCTGGTGTCGCCCACATGGTCGGATCAAAGTGTGACTGCCAGCTGACTTGCATGGCGCTGGGCGAAACAGGTGCTTTCCCAAACATCATCGAGATCCTGTTGCGGACGGCCTCACACGATGATCTTGTCGTCGGCACGTTGCTCGGTCGGGGCTGCTGTTGTACTGTGGTGCAGCGAATGGTCGCGAAGACCCTTGAGTTTGGGCTCACGTCAGTAAGAGCTCTTTAATTTAATTAACCTTTAAATAACAATGTATTTTGGTACAGTGTTGGTGCACATGCTGATAAACTCTTTCAGTCACAGTATCTTATGTAAGAGATGATGCACATGAAGTGTGTTTAATTACCTGTGCTGTACACAGCAGAAAGAACCTCAAGTTATCGAACTCCATTAAATGGTGAAAACCATCATTCGTTGCTGAGAATACGATATATTCCATGGTTTCATAACCAGTTACTGCCAATAAAATAAAATACAAACACATTTTTATTGATCCTGACATGCGACAGTGTTTTGTGCCTTCTGCGCCGTCTTGCTAGTCTTGAGAGCGCTCTCTATACATGCGGTCGGTGGCGTACTCTTTGCTCGTGCTCGAACTCCCATCCTTTGTTCTCCTTGCATTCCAGCTCCTGCCTTTCCCCTTCCTCTACACGTTCGTCTCATTCTGTGATTGGTGGCAGTATTTAATTTAAGGCCTTGCGCGGCCGAGTTACGTGACTTTCTCGTGGACTTAGATTAAATAATAGGCTATTTAGGTTATATTATTTCTCTTTTATTTTCAAGCAAGTTACCATCGTATTATGAATTAGTAAAAGCCAGTTAGTTTTGGCTCTGCTGACACTCACTGGCAGCTTATTCTATTTATCTATAAGTTTCCAGGATTTACTGGCGATTCGCGACAAGGGCGTGGGGGAGTGGCCCAAAAGCGTCGCTCCCCCCACCAGAGTGATGCGCAAGCACCACTATGGTTAAGCCAGCGCCAAATGAAAATCAAAGATGTCCTGCCTCTTCTCTACTAGTAGTTTCTCTACTCATTAACAAAAATCATGGATTCTACCTGTCTCCTGTAGCATTTTCTGTAAATGAATGCAACAATTTTTAATTCTTTCCTGTTGAAAGGGCTTTTACGTTGTCTATGCCGGATTTTCCCTTTCTCGTCTTGGTATAGTAGCTTAGCTATAAGTACACTTAGGGAGGTTGACATGGCCGAACTGTGGCCATGGCAACCCAATCCCTTGCTGCCACGATGCATATCCCCTTGCATGATTTCCTTCCCTTGTAGGCGTACGGGGCTTAGCCCTGAAGACGCACTAAACTCCCGTTCCTACCGCGGACTCACACTTAACCCTTAGTTTTAGAGTAGGTTACAAAATAAAAGTTACGTGACTATATGTTCTGGGTCGCCTGCACTTCACTTTGCGTAGTAACGCTGCATTTTTACCAGACCTCAATCGACGACAACATCAAGTCATTGACACAGAGTAATGGGGAAAAAATTGCGGTGAGTCGTGGAAAACGTTAGTGTGTTTTGCGGTAAAGTTTTAATGGTTTTGTAATTTTGTGTGGGATGTGTGTGTGGTTGCTTGGGTGTGCAGTAGCTGCTTTCCATTTCTAAATTGTGTTTGGCCTTATCTATGGTCTCGCGTCTGCTGTGCCTCTTGTTTTAACGTGTCGCGACAGTGCTTTGTGCGCCATCCAAGTTTTATAATTTTTAATGTGTTTTACGTTTCCACGATTCATTTGCCAGGGCTTCCGTTTTAATTGTGCTTGACTTTGTTTGTATTCCAAATTTTAATGGTAGGAGATTTGGAATATCATTATGAATAAATCCCACAGTAATATATATTATTGTTGTGTTCTAAAATCATTTTAGAGTTTTGGAGGCTTTCATGGGCTTAGACAGCTACCCTCCATTCCGTTTAATTCATTTTGGTGTCTTTCAAAGAGTTTATTTCAGATTACGCGTGGTGTTAATGAAAGTTTGAGAAAATGTGTGGATTGTATACAAATGGTACTAGTCAAAGGGCACATGGATTTATATTATTTGTGTAAATGCCACCAGTATGTATTTCATTCCATAATTTTTTTGAATCAGTAATGTTGTATAAATATATTATTAAATGCTGTTAATATTATTTACGTGATATGTTGTTTATTGTTTGTGCATCGTCACATTGTTATGTTCATACNATTAAATGCTGTTAATATTATTTACGTGATATGTTGTTTATTGTTTGTGCATCGTCACATTGTTATGTTCATACTCGTACAGTTAAAAACAAAGATTTGTTCTTTACAAAACCTAATGTTAAATACTAATATATGGGACTTAAAATATTAAAGCAATCGCCTTCATCTTGGCCGTATACTTTCGCAAAGCTCATATTTCCCGAGCGTTTCCTGGGTCACTTTGAATTGAATTTTTTGAAGCTACTAAACCAACAGATATTGCGTTTCTTCCACAGTAAGCTCTAAGCGCAAGCTGCGGCGTCTAGCGTGAAGTACTGTCAAGCCTTTTTTCTTTATGTTTAGAGAAATAGGAATATGTGTTTATATGTCCAGCTAGTTTAATGCATAGTAGAACATTTGGCATGAAAGTTAGAATCTGTTTATAAATCGTATGTGTTAGTAATGGGTAACACTTTGTTTTTCGCGCTCTCGTTTAATCTGATATTCTTATCATCGCTTAAAATCGTAAATTATCTTTAGTATTAATGTCAGTTTTAATAATGTTTCCTACAGTTACGAAAGTAGCTCTGGGACACATTGTAAAGGTGTGAAGCTCTCTACTATTGTAATCACCATAGCCACGCCCTCTGTCAAGGGCTTTGCAAGACAGGCTGATTGAGTTCTATGTAATGTTTTCCTTCCACAGCAGTAACCAGAACTGTAGATGGGATGGTATCTGAAGATTTTCCCTGGCCAGGAAGAATCTTGCTGCCGAGGCTGTGAATTTGGCGAAAATCGCACGATAGAGTATTCGTTTTCTGCGAAGCAAGGGAGTTTGTCGCATTCCCCTTGCGATATGGGGTTCGGGGCAATCGCCTCTATCTACTGCGCGGTGTTTGAATTATTGCATCAGCTGAGTGGTTTCAAGTGGGTTTAAAATAATTGGCTGGTAATGCTGTTATCCGTTTTGTAGAGTTTGATTGTTCGGGGAAGATCCATGCCCCATTTACAAAGCAATACTACGCAAGAGGTTAGAGGGAAGGGATTTGAAGCCGAGTGTATATCGGAGTATAGCGAGTGGCTTGGGCTCAGACTACCCCAATCGCACAGTAGGAAGTCACTAAGACACGAATTGAGGAAACTTTGCCGGGGGCGATGCTGCCCAAACGACATAATTTTTGGTAACTCTGATAGATAGTAACTTTAAGGGCAGCATCATTGTGGGATCTCGTCTTTGGAAGAACGGTTGCAGCGAAGTAAAATTTATAGCAATAGAATAAAATAAATGAACTCATTCCATAGTAGGAACTACCAGGAGACTTTAATGAGCGAATAGGAAGTTAATGTTGGGAAATGCAGCAGGCTCTGCTAGAACCTTTAGATACCCTTGTAAACTTTAGTAAGCTGGGAGATCTTAATGCTAGGAAAGAAAGTAATCCTAAGCACTTAAAGTCCTGCGACATAAAGGAGCACTGAAAGATCTTGCAGTCTCTTGAATGTGCTGTGTGCTTTTGTGCATGGACAAATTACTACACTCGCAGCAACCCGCATCTTTGTGGATGCATGGTAAGTATTACACCCTAGGATCTCGACCATCTTGGAGACTTACTGCGACGTCTGTAGCATGCAACACTCTAGCGTTTTGTTGCTTGAGACAGTACCACTTTAGCCGTGCTTACTATGAGAGACTTTACAGGACTTGGTTCGAAGTTGGATGTTGAGTTACTCTCATGAGTACCTTCGAGACAATATCTTTATAGGCATTTCAACNAGGACTTGGTTCGAAGTTGGATGTTGAGTTACTCTCATGAGTACCTTCGAGACAATATCTTTATAGGCATTTCAACTTGACGAAGTTGACTTGAGAGTAGCGATGTCTCTGAAAGTTTTATAGCTATTCTTACTTGTCTTTATTAAAAGGCTCAGTAGGGTACATAGTAAAATATACACAGATCTCATATAGAATGCGAGCTTGCTATTTGACTTTCATTTGCATTGCCGAGCAAACTTGTCTTATCATGTGTAATAAAAGCTTGAGAGAAGCCTAATTTTTCATTACTGGCACAAACTTGCTAATGGAAAGCTTGTATATGGCTTGAATTACGCTTTCAGCTTGCCAAGGNAGGAAGAATCTTGCTGCCGAGGCTGTGAATTTGGCGAAAATCGCACGATAGAGTATTCGTTTTCTGCGAAGCAAGGGAGTTTGTCGCATTCCCCTTGCGATATGGGGTTCGGGGCAATCGCCTCTATCTACTGCGCGGTGTTTGAATTATTGCATCAGCTGAGTGGTTTCAAGTGGGTTTAAAATAATTGGCTGGTAATGCTGTTATCCGTTTTGTAGAGTTTGATTGTTCGGGGAAGATCCATGCCCCATTTACAAAGCAATACTACGCAAGAGGTTAGAGGGAAGGGATTTGAAGCCGAGTGTATATCGGAGTATAGCGAGTGGCTTGGGCTCAGACTACCCCAATCGCACAGTAGGAAGTCACTAAGACACGAATTGAGGAAACTTTGCCGGGGGCGATGCTGCCCAAACGACATAATTTTTGGTAACTCTGATAGATAGTAACTTTAAGGGCAGCATCATTGTGGGATCTCGTCTTTGGAAGAACNAACTTGTTCGCTTGTATAACAAGCTTTTTTCAAGCTTGCAGGCTTGTCATGACAAATTTGATTCAAGCATGACTCAAGCAAATTATGTTATTGGGTAGGTGAGATATCGACAGGAAGTCTCTTGCAGTCAGAATTGAGTGAAAACTTTAAATAAATTCAGTTTTAAGTTAACATGCAATCTGGATAATTAAAGGAGCTATTAGCTATTTAGTTTTAGGTACTGGACATCGATAATAAAATACTGTTATTAAAATATTATCAAAAATATTTTAATTTATAAAAAAATACTAAGAAGTATGGCATTTTATTTGAACCCCCCCCCTTAAGCCACGATTTAAAAGCGAAAACTGAAATATTGTGGTTCTTTGAAATCGCAGTCACGAATGTAATTTGCCATTTAAAAAAGTAATATGGTATATATAGGTTGTTATTTTGCGGAAATAGAAGCTGTTATAATTTGGCATAATATCATTAATAAATTGGCGAAATAATTTAATGGAGACTATATTATCCCTAACCTGGTTATGGACAGATAATTTCTATACTATTGTAGCGTTTTTTATTTTTGTGTGACTTTCATGAAATATTTATGTTATATAGTTATTACGAAATAAAAATTGTTCACCTATATGTAAGACATCGCCATATTGCTATATTCTGTGTTAGCATTCTTGTGAGACAAAGTGTATTTTAGTCCGCACATAAAATCGAAACCACGATTCATTGCTAAGAACAAAAGAAGTTTTTAAAAGTCAACAAATTTCAACAGCTTATAAAAACCTTTTTGGTGGGGACAGACACTTGATGTAACGTGTATTCCCCCTGTAGCACACACAAGCTAGACCGTAGCTGTGTATAGTGTGTAAGGGAGAGTACACTGATGAGAATTTTAATTTTATCTTGCACCAAATTATTTATCACCACTAGCATTGAATTCTGACCTTGGGTTTGAACTTGCCCGGCTCCACAACTTAGGTAGGTCTTACCAAGGGCGTGACACTCAGGAACACAAGCTGCAATCAGTCTCCACAGACTAGAAACAACTTGCATAACACTGGGAAGAACAGAATACAAATTGCCACTAGCTACAGAAAATAAAATAGACACATGGACTTGCGAAACATATATGAAATTTAATTTGAGCGAAAAAAGTTTTAGTTCTGACACCATAAAACGAAATCTAATATCTGCAAATATGATTTTGAAAGTTATTGCAAGTTTAATATTAGTTTTACTCAGTGTGGACTTAACTATCACTGTAGCTGNTAGCCGCTCTCGTATGTATCTGTTATTAAATTTAAAAAACAATAATTTGTGTCTTTAAAAGATTAATTTATTTATTGCACAATTTAAATTAATCTAAATAAAATGTCTTTCTAAAACCAATTCATCCAGGAGAACAAATAATATCTTGGCAGGGCTCCGTAGGCAAATTAGTCAGAGATACGTCAATATCTAACGGTCCAAGATGGCGTAATGTTCGCCAAATATATTTTCAAGAAAATTATTTAAAGTTCCCGATGACGTCTCTGCGATTGAAACTCTCAAAATTTCCTAGCTGAAAATATTAAGTCGCAGCAACATTTTGAAGAATTCTCGTAGGCTAAACCCGCTGGTCATTCACCTTAATATCTTGCCTCAGTGGTATCTTTCCTCACTAGGCTCTCGGGCCTGAGATACGCTTACAAAGTTTATACCATACCACACGCAACATCGCGGTTGCTCAAACTAAAATTTAGTCATAAAACAGTGAAGGTAGAGCGTGCAGACTATAATGTTGCAACACTATGTAGCGCATCTTCACCCCGTCGGGCAGTCTGCATAAAACTGTACGTATTCGGCCAATATTAATTAAGCAAATTAAAAATTCCTACCAGGCCGATGACCCACTAGGTCTCAACCTGCATGGTGAGAACAAGATGGCTCTACACCTCCTAAATTACATACTTGTTATAAACGCATTCCAATATTGTGCTAACCACGAGAGGGCGACACATTTATCACGCATTATGCCATGCGGTACTATCGCAAGCAAATAAAAAAATTCCCTATGTAACCAACTAACAAACAATAACTTCACAGTAGAAATTCTGAAAGACTTGCAAACATGATTACACGTAAATATACTTTCAGAGGTTATAACATCTTGCAATTAACATTAAAACCATTAAATCGGAAGTATATAGAACGTAGCTGCCACAAATAAATAATTAAACGTTATGTGATTACAAAAAGGCAAACATAATATTAAATAACTGTGAGAGATAAATGCAGCGGTTTTGATGCGTTATATTTAAATCGATATTAGTACAATAACATTAGATGCACGATAGTTCGGCCCTCTCTTACTTGAAGGAGATTGTCGGAAGATGGGGCATATTTTTTAAGAGTTAGATTTTTTTATGTGCTACCATTTGCTTACTGTTTGAGATAAATGCTTGAGAATCGGTACAGGTTTAATATTCCTAAACTTTTAACATCTTT
This sequence comes from Clitarchus hookeri, assembly GCA_002778355.1. Lineage (NCBI taxonomy): Eukaryota > Metazoa > Arthropoda > Insecta > Phasmatodea > Phasmatidae > Clitarchus > Clitarchus hookeri. Next base: position 20,390 of record NQII01001208.1, read on the forward strand.
TTCCGAAAAATGTGAAATGTCTTATTTATATTTTTTGGAGAACATGTTAAAAAAATGTTGAGCTTACAGCATTTCAGTTGCAATTTTCACTAGATCGGCTCTAAAGTTTTTCAGAGACCACTACTTTCATGATGTACCGTCATATGTAGTTTTCACGTGAAAAACTGCGCGGTGAAAACTCCAAATAGCTATTTCAGTACATCCATTAGTTCCATCTATGAACAGTTTATCAACTGCTGATTGTTCAGTGAACCTTCCATCCAAAATGGCAGCCTTCTGTCCAGTTTTTGACATTTGAATTTGGTTTGCTGATATATAGGAGAGCAAAAACGTAACTGTTATAGGCTGTTCATGTTTAATTGAGCACATTTGAAAGCCCTGCTTAGGATCTACTNTGGAGAACATGTTTAAAAAATGTTGAGCTTACAGCATTTCAGTTGCAATTTTCACTAGATCGGCTCTAAAGTTTTCCAGAGACCACTACTTTCATGATGTACCGTCATATGTAGTTTTCACGTGAAAAACTGCGCAGTGAAAACTCCAAATAGCTATTTCAGTACATCCATTAGTTCCATCTATGAACCGTTTATCAACTGCTGATTGTTCAGTGAACCTTCCATCCAAAATGGCAGACTTCTGTCCAGTTTATGACATTTGAATTTGGTTTGCTGATATATTGGAGAGCAAAAACGTAACTGTTATAGGCTGTTCATGTTTAATTGAGCACATTTGAAAGCCCTGCTTAGGATCTACTNGGAGAGCAAAAACGTAACTGTTATAGGCTGTTCATGTTTAATTGAGCACATTTGAAAGCCCTGCTTAGGATCTACTTGTCTTCTCACATAAATATTCTTCTGTTATATGTTAAATTTACATTGCCATGGGTCCAATAACTTTATTCATTCACCATACAAGTTAAAATGTGGACTTGTTAGGAAAGTAAATATGTTACTAGTATGCAAATTCATACTCTCGTGTGTAAATAACAAGAAACAATTACTTCACTGTCCATAACATTAAACATTACATTCGTAATACAACATGCTAAAACTCAACTTGAAACCTGCATGCCCCGGTGATTGGATTGTAGTATATAGTAGTGGGCATAATATTTTCTTTTACAGGTGAATTTTAAAAGCTTTTACTTTACCATGAACAGCCTACACTTTAAACCTGTTGCTTCTTTGGGAGATTCGTTTCTATCTTATGTATTTTTAATGAGATCATAAGTAAACGAACAAAATTAAAATGCAAAAGTGCAAAGGTAGATGTTAATCACTTTACAAGAAACAACTTATATAAACATTACAGACATTTTGTGCCAAATTTTGTTCAGTTATTACATTTAACATAACTGTAAATAAAAATGTAGAAATATATAACATACATTCTGAATAACATTTGAAAAATACATTTTTGGAGATGGATTTGTGTATTTTTACTTGTATTTTAGGTTTTAACTGCAAGTTTTATGTCTTTAGAGGTATTGTGGTACCACATACCATATGTCCTCCGTCAAGTGAGTTCGTCGATGGATGGTGTATGGGATACAACAGGCAGTTCACTCTAGCAGCGTGGATGGTGTATGGGATACAGGAGACAGTTCACTCAAGCAGCGTGGATGGTGTATGGGATACAGGAGGCAGTTCACTCAAGCTGCATGGATGGTGTATGGGNGGCAGGGCGGCTGGCACAGTGGGTCCCTGTGGCGGTGACGTCCACGGCACGAGCGACTCTCGTCTGGAGGCGACGGCCCGCAGTCGAACAGCGGCTCACCACGTGGTGCCTGGCATCGGAACTCTCTCGTCTCCACGCCGACCCCGCAAGTCGCCGAGCACTGCGCACCGCGTATATACAGGGAACTCCGGCTAAATAGCACCTGCTGGTGGCCTAGGTTTCATTGCTACTAAATTATTTAATTGATATTTATTAATTTTAGGGAGTCCATGCTAGCTGTACAGTNTGGCCTAGGTTTCATTGCTACTAAATTATTTAATTGATATTTATTAATTTTAGGGAGTCCATGCTAGCTGTACAGTGAACAATTTACAAGCCCTAGCAGTGAAACTACTACTGTGAACATCGCACGACTTGACTAAGGCTATCACGCTGTATGCATACACACTCACATTTTTTAAAATGTTAATAACATTCCTCTAAATGCATTTTATGGTAAATAATTTTTGTTATTGAGACACGAGTGTATTGGAAAATGATTTTGAAACAAAATTCTGTTTCACTGAATTCGTCCCAATGCCCCGTCCAGCGGATAACCTTCTCCCATGATTACAAATTCACATCACCGCACACAAAATTCGTATTATCCATACTCCTATCACGTAACCGTGAAATGTTTGGATACATATATGTGTTTGTGTGACATAAATTCTTTATTCAATGCGTATTAGATTAATTTGTTCCTGCGACCACAAACTCATATTTTCTTTTTAAATAGAATTGCCATTTTTTAAATTCGTAGTTAACAACACGAAAAGTATGCCAGGCAGAGTTCAATGTAATGAAATTATGCTTTTTCTGGCTTTTTAAATTTAAGTTCGCAAGCGATACGAACGCGATATACAGTGATGAATACGAATCTGACCTACAGACTATGAATGCAAGTTCATTACGAAACGTATGTTGTAAAAACACACACACACACACACACATGCATACATATTGTATAATGATACTCTTAAAAACAGCACAGGTCTTTGAATGTGGAACTGAGTAGCTAGTTTTTTGCAAATATTATAGAGTAGGCCTACATTTAAGACTGATTGCGAAAAGCATACTGTTCATTCGGGGCAAACCTAAGTACATTGTTTCATTAAAATATTACAATAATGTATTCACATCCTCGTGAAAGTGATGCTAATAATGTGAGGGGAATAGACGAAACCCAAAAAGACACATTACAGACATAAATCGCTTCATATCAGGTCTATTTCTGTGGCCTGAGGATTAAGGGGAAGTGGAAATCCAAATTTAGGAAAGGCAGAGCGCTAAGTGGAGACAGACCTTGTGAAATGTGAGAAGCTAAATTTCCTAGGAAACTGCGTGTGTTTTGAACGAACAGTTACTTTATATATTCTACTGGAGGATGTATACCATGAGCTCTGCTGAAATATATGGAAATTGAAAATGTTGGTTACGTCTCCACCTTAATGCTGTTAAAAACCAGATTTTACCCTTAAATTTAGGGGTATTTTTTATGGAATGGAGTAAAGAGATGTTGGCGGCTTTTAACACCGNGGGGGGGGATCCTTGAGAAATCCCGCTGACCAGCGGCATCGTCCGGCACAAATACCACATGCGAAAATCCGGGAGCGACCCCACTGGGAATCGAACCCGGTTCGCCTAGGTGGGAGGCGAGTATTCTAACCACTACAACACAGCAGCAGACCCTAATATTTTTGTGGATTCTTGACCTGTTGTAAATTACAACTTAATAGAAATTAAAAACCATTTGAAAAACAATATTATTTATTACGTTTTATTAATGTAGATTTGAGAATTTTAACTTAAAATCTTAATTGGCGCAAATATCATAAAGTTATTTTAACACAAAATTAGGTGTAAGCTAAAGCGTTCATTGAAATCATACGAGTGACATGTTTGTATATTTTTGAAATTTGATACTCTGTTCACCTACAGGAAGGCGTTTGAACTTGTGGCGATTTTGAATTCAAATTTGGTGTCAGAAATAAAAAAATGAAATATGGGCGAACCACACAGCANGGGGGGGGGGGATCCTTGAGAAAGCCCGCTGACCAGCGGCATCGTCCGGCACAAATACCACATGCGAAAATCTGGGAGCGACCCCACTGGGAATCGAACCCGGTTCGCCTAGGTGGGAGGCGAGTATTCTAACCACTACAACACAGCAGCAGACCCTAATATTTTTGTGGATTCTTGACCTGTTGTAAATTACAACTTAATATAAATTAAAAACCATTTGAAAAACAATATTATTTATTACGTTTTATTAATGTAAATTTGAGAATTTTAACTTAAAATCTTAATTGGCGCAAATATCATAAAGTTATTTTAACACAAAATTAGGTGTAAGCTAAAGCGTTCATTGAAATCATACGAGTGACATGTTTGTATATTTTTGAAATTTGATACTCTGTTCACCTACAGGAAGGCATTTGAACTTGTGGCGATTTTGAATTCAAATTTGGTGTCAGAAATAAAAAAATGAAATATGGGCGAACCACACAGCAAAAATCCAAGAAAAATTCTTCATGACATTCTAATAATATGAAACATTATTTTCAGATTTAGTCTATTTTATTAATTTTGTTCAGTTTTGAGATTTGCATGGAAAAATAAATACGCTACAAATTTATACCGCTTGTTAGATTCACGACACATTAGACACACGTTTAATAGTTTCTTAGAAACACGAGTATTTCAAACCCTGCAACGCATTTCAAGCGCCAGGAAGGCGGAAGCCTTAAAAACATTTCCTGTGCTACGCCCAGTACCACCCCCACCACCACTATGACTGAAAGGGTTAAGGGGGAGAATTGGACGCCATATTGAATATGTATACATACATTGTATACATACATACATTACCATTATTTATGATTGAGATTAATTTTTAGAAATGTCACTTTGTTAGGGCATAGGCAAACATTTAATTATATTTTAGAGATATTTATAATATGCCATTTTTTGCACGAATATCGCTTTTGTAGTCATTCTAAGAAAGTAATCTATAATTACTTGACATTTATTCCACTAGGTAAACAAATACTGTTATTCCATTTATATCTCAGTATTCACTCATCTGCGTGATATACTAAGAATTGCGGAAGAAATAATTTCAATAACAAGTACTAAATAAATTTTATGACTTAAAACTGGTAACACCACGATGATATCTCCCACTTAAACTGTTCAAGAGGCAGCATATTTTTCTTGATTTTGAGGATATTTCAGAGTTCCGTGATATATTAAAAACTTTTTTTTTACCATAATTATGAGAATTTACTTAAAATATTGATTTTTAAGTATTAAAAATATTTATTCTATCACATGCTTGGTTTAATGCTAAAGTGTGTATTGAAGTCGCGGAGTGACAAATTACAATTTGTTTGAAATTTGATAATTGGTTTATTTGCGGCAAGGGTTTAATTATAGCTACTTTGACTAAAAATTTAACCTCAGAATTTTAAATAGAAGTACAGGTGAAATGAGTAACAATCTCCCACGAAGTACTGTTCATGACATTCTAATAACATGGGTAATTATTTAGAGCTGTAGCATAATGAACTTATTGTATTACATTTTGGTATAAGTAGTACAAAACTTATGTACTACAATTTTTTATGATTAGTTTTATATAAATTATTTTGCTGGTAAACAGTGGAAACTAAGTCTAGGCTGTTCAAGGTGCTCCTATCTGCATATCTTAAAGGGCACACTGAACGGCATGCGCTCTGTACGGTTGGAAACGACTAAGGGAAAGTGGTTTCATGTATTAAAGCTGATTTAAAAGTGTTTTGTAAACATCTATGGATATTAATATAATCCATTTTGCTATCTGTTTTTAATGCACATTAGTGTAATAATTAGCAAATTTGTGAAAAATTTATTTTTCTAATTATTACACCATTTAATTTGACCGACTCACGAATAAAGTGACCAGGTCCAAGGCAAGGTTCATTTTACACGTTACAACATTTGCGTACAACTAGATCTTAAGCAAGGCTTTCAAAATCATTCGGTTTACTGAGAACAGCATATAGTTTTCATTACTAGCGGGTGATTACGCACAAGATAACAGCGGCAGTACTCAAGCAATAACGGCTTTCGAAAATGAATAAATCATTGCCGTATGACATGTAAAGCCATAAAATACACAAAATGTTTTTCGTATAGTCCATTTTTCTGAAGCTCTGCTAAAGTTCTACTTCCAGGATAGTCCTCCGCATCATGCAAAAAAAGCTTAAATAAGGCTAGAAAAGTACAGCAAAGAGACATCGTACCACACTCTGTGAAAGAAATAATATTTTGCATAAGAACTATTTGTTACTGGGTATTGACAAAACACCTATTTTCTCCCTGTATTTATTCATATTAATTATAAAATGAATATGATAATTAATAGGTAAAATATAAGTAAAAATTTCAATTTAACGAAAAATAAGGTACTACGTATCTGTTAACAGAATTGTAAAATGTTTGTGATACATGGCAGCGGCNGTGTTAATATTGGGACATAACCCGCCCCAGAAATAAAATTATAATTTGATAAAAGATAAGAACTTATATTTTTTGAATACAAGACATGTATGATCCCTTTGAACATGAATTATGTTTATAGCATTTTGTGATTCAATATATGCATATTAGCCCATTGATTATAAATAATTTTTTTAACTTAATATAAGTAAACTGATGTATCTATTTTTTACATATGAGGAATTTGCAATCCCCCTTGAACACCGAGTAGGTTTATAGCATTTTGTAGTTCTATCTCTGTATATTAGCCCATTGGTTGTAAATAATTTTTTGAACTAATAATTTTTAATGTTATATTACTATTGCACATTTCATACTTTTTCCAAGAATATACATTTGAAAATCCCCCCCCCCCAAGTAAATAACTGGCTACGCCCCTGATACACGGCATATTGAGGAAACAATGAGACACGTCATACATGGGGTAATTGTTCAAAGCACCTGCGACCACTGTGCGGGCGTCCAGTGCGCGGGGCAGCCGTGGCGGTTNAATTATGTTTATAGCATTTTGTGATTCAATATATGCATATTAGCCCATTGATTATAAATAATTTTTTTAACTTAAAATAAGTAAACTGATATATCTATTTTTTACATATAAGGAATTTGCAATCCTCCTTGAACACCAAGTAGGTTTGTAGCACTTTGTAGTTCTATCTCTGTATATTAGCCCATTGGTTGTAAATAATTTTTTGAACTAATAATTTTTAATGTTATATTACTATTGCACATTTCATACTTTTTCCAAGAATATAAATTTGAAAATCTCCCCCTTCCCCCCAAGTAAATAACTGGCTACGCCCCTGATACACGGCATATTTAGGAAACAATGAGACACGTCCTACATGGGGTAATTGTTCAAAGGCTTGATTAAAGAAAGTGTTCAAAGCACCTGCGACCACTGTGTGGGCGTCCAGTGCGCGGGGCAGCCGTGGCGGTTACAAGGGCGGCTGGCGGAGGGCGCGGCGTCCGCGGGGCACAGGCGCGGGTCCACGGAGCTCCTCCACGGCTGCTGGGAGCTGGCGTTGTGGGCACCGTGCACGCAGAACAACTCCCTGGCCTGCTCCCCGCGCGACCCGCACGTCGTGCTGCACTGCTCCCACGGCCCGGCGCGCCACTGCAGCTCGCAACTGTCACACGCACTCGCTCTCACCACCTGCCTCTCGCTGGAGTGCAACGCTCTTCGCATCGGTGAGGGTGAAGCGAGGTGAGTATGGAGCAGCAACGTCGTCCGACACGATTCCAAAATGCGACAATCTCGGAGCTACCCCGCAGGGAGTCGAACCCTGTTCATCTTGGTAGGAGGCAAGCACTCTAGGCAATGGGCCACCGCGGCCGTACATACCAGATAGGGACTTTACCACAGTGCATAGGGCAAGTATATTGTTAAAATAAAATAAAAATAACACAAAACCACACATATCACTTAAAAATAAATGTCTGTTGTGTAGCAAATCTGTCACATGGGGTCGTTGAATGGCGCAGGTCAATGTCCATTTTTTTTTAAAAGCGTGTTTAAAGTTTTTTGGGCCTAAAAATTCAATTCTTTAATTTAAATAATTTACAGTTTTTTAAGGTGAAAGTATAGTGGCTTCCAATGTAGCGCTGCGGCCTATTGCAAAACACGTAGAACTCATTACAAAGTAGTACACACACTACCACATTTGTCAGAAATAGTCGATTTATATTGCACATGAGACAAGAATACATCGATTTTGTATCCCTGTAAAACATTTGGCTGGAAATCACTTATTTAAAAGTTAGAAAAGTATTAATAAGAGCCTATTTTGAATCCAGATTTAAGAATATTTACATTTGGATGCTTCAGAAAGCACTTTTCATGAGTATCATTATCGAGAAATACCATCAATAATAATTACCTTGGTTGGAAGTAAATAATAATAATGTTTACATTTTTAAACTGAGTTTATGTAAGCTAAGAGAAGGAAATGGTATCACCACTGCCTGTGGAGCATAAAGGAGGAGTGAGAAACAGGTCAGTAACTTCGGATTGGCGGCCATATTGGCTCAGAATTTCTGTCTTTCCCTTAGAATTACCCGTTTATATTTCAAAATATAACAATTCTCTTTAAAATATCCCTTTTAGTGACAAAATGTTCTTTTTTACCCCCACAAAATTAAAATTTTTTTAAACGCACAATTGTTTAAATCAGCAAGGTGGACTCTTACACAGGGATTTCGAGACTCCACAGACTAGAGGATCCGAGTCAAACCCAGCGAATCACGAGATACAGTGGCCGTGTTTGTTTATGCTAATGACCCGATCGTCATGTTTGTTTACATTATGGACCCCGACCATTATATTTGTTTACGTTATGAATCCCGACAGGTATGTTGGATTCGTGCGACTTTAACTGGGGTGCCCCTTAAATCGAAAATCTACAAAAATCGCAAAAAAATTGGGGGATACTACATTATTGACCAGGCGTACAATTTTAGATTTCCATGACATTGACCTTGATCCCAGGTTACCGTAAACCCAAATAAATCGATAATAATGATACAAATCTGTAATTAATTAAATTATCAGCGGGAAAATGATGTTATTGACCATGACCACCATTTTAAATTAACATGACTTAACCTTGACTCCAAGTGTGAGTAAACCCGAGAAATCAACAAAAATTACAAAATTATTTAAAGATTTTAAAAATTGGGTGACAAATTACATTTCGCCCCAGACAGCCATATTCGATTTCAATGACATTGACCTTGATTCAGGGTAACCTTAAAACTGGAAAATCGAGAAAAATTGCAAAACTATTGAAAGAAATCACGCTAAAAAACTAAAAAAAAAAAAAAACTAATTTTTTTTTTTATATTAAAAAAAATTTTGTAAAAAAAAAAAGCCTTACATGTATGAGTCCAGGATTCAATTCTGGTAACGATGGCAGACCACAAACACTCCTAGTATGGTGACCAGCAGACAACTGACCCCCATTATTGCATTTCAGTGGCTATATAGCCGAACACCCCACCTATCCCAATATAAAATATTTTATTTTAATATGTTTAATATGCTTGTAGGCATATATAATACATGTATAAACATAGAAATAATAAATTATTTTAAGTTGATTTGTACATAATTATCAGTCGGTTTGGTCAGGAGTCAGTCTGGACTGGAGTCGGTCTTGACAAAAGCCAGTGGAAATCGAACATGGTGGTCGGGATCCTAATGTAATTGCTCTCATAATTTGTAAAAACTGTTTAAGAAATGTTGCGGTTTTGATTGATTTTTCTCGTTCAAGCTTTCTTGGTGTAAAGGTCATGTAAATTAAAAATGATAGCTGGGATCGACAATTTTATTTCTCTCCCTGATTTGTACTATTGTTTACGGATTTACGGATTTTTGAGATTTGTTTAGACATTTCTGGTTTAAGGTCACTTGGGTTTAAGGTCGCGTAAACTCAAGATTGTGCTCATGGTTGCTTTTGTAATTTTTACCGATTTCGTAAAATTTCTTTTGAAATAATTTTATTTTCTCGTGATTTCGACTTTAAGATCACCTGTGGTCAAGTCAAGGAGATATAAATCCAATATGGCAGTCACAGTCCCTTATGTAAGCAATCTAAACAAACATGGAGGTTAAGGTCATTAATGTAAACAAACATGGCCCCTGTGCCTCCTGATCTGCTAGGTTTTACTCCGAGTCTTTAGTCCGTCTTATTTTTTTTTTGTGAACTATTCAACGAGTCTTGAGTCTACCATAGAAATCTTCAAAAGACTAGAGACGACTGTGGCATTGTTCAATGTGCCTCAAGTCTACCTCGCTGGTTTAAAGAATTGCGCAAAACTATCTCATGTATTTTATATACATTTTGATGCAAAAAATAAATTTGGGATAACTAAAGGACATTTTAACGGAAAAAGGTGAATTTTGCGAAAAAAAAAGGCGATTCTGAGGGGAAAAATAAATTTCGGGGTAAGATAACCACTGCCCCTAGGTCATTGATCAGCTCCTCACTCCTCCTTCATGATTCACTTGTGCCGGAGGAACCATTTCCTTCTACTTACATGCATTTCAGTTGTAAGAATGAAAGCTCTAGCCTTACCCATGGCCGACGTAACCCACAGTGGTCGAACCAACGGTCGACATAAACTGCAATAGCTTAACCCACAGTCGAAGTAACCTGCACTAGCCGAACTCGCAGGTTTCTGCGTGCTATTCTTTGCCGGCAGATCAGGGGGAAATGTAGAAAAAATTAGAACGAAACTGGAAATTTTGACACAGCACACGATAATATATGCAGAAGAACTCACGAAAAAAGTTATGGCGTGCAGGGAGCAAATTTTGAAGGACAACCCCTTTAACATCATAAAGATTAAATTAGGTAGAAGGTACACGACACCTTAAAAAGTCAAAGCAGTCAAATTCCTGAGGTCTTAGAGAAATAGCATTTTGAACTTCAAGGTCCTTAAAATAGTAAATTTAAGGTGATGTTTGCGGTAGTTTGAGAGGCGATGGGTAGTGATCGGGTTTAGGAATATTGTATGTGGTACATTGTAGGAGAGATAGCGAATCAAATATAACCCCTTAAAAAAATTAAATTATAAAAAATCCTTGGGCTGGATGAAACACACTGAAAAAATGCATTGGCGCCAAATTTCAAATGTCATGGGACAATTGTGCGGAAATGGAAATGGAGCACGATTAAATGTCGGAAGCAGTTAAAAAATCCTCGACCTATACTCTCCTAGAGTTTT
>NQII01001208.1:34168-93954 GCA_002778355.1 Clitarchus hookeri
CGCCACCGCCAACACGTTCACTGCACACGACACTACAATCCATTCCACGTTACTCCACACTTTTCTAAAACCCTGCTACAGTTATACTTCCAGGATATTACTCCGCCTCGTGCAAACTTACGTGTAGAAAATTACACTGAAGGACAACGCACCGAATTCGTGCGCACTCAGTTATAATAATATTTTGCATGATAACTATTTCTTACTAGGCGCTACCAACACAGGTTTTTTTTTCACTGTTATAAATCGTATTTATTATGAATGAAATATTATAATTTATAAACAAAATATATGTAAAACATTCAGTTTAACGAAAAACAAGATACTTTTATGTTAACACAGGTACAAAACGCTTGTGGTGCATTGCATGATTAGGAAATAACTAAACACGTTATACATTGGGTGATTTTTCAAAGGTTTGATTAAAAAAGTGTGAAGAAACCGCGAATAGACTATACCAACGGTTCTCTATAGACAAGTGCTATTCATTCAGTATTACCTTTGCGCCACTTACATGCTGTCCACCGTTAATTAAGCATTTTTAAAGTTAACCCTGGACCAATATTACTCTCTCTACATGTCTATATTTCAAGAGACACGTTGACTGGCAAGCACCCAGTAAAGTCGGTAACAATGAAGGGAAAGTAGTACCATGTCTCAATATTGAATTAGAAGTGTTGGGTAAACACATGTATGTGCTGAAATTATTTCTTTTGCTTTCTGATTTTTTAAGCATATAAGCATAAGAAATAGCAAATTTGTAAAATATTTACTTTTCTAATTAATTTAGAGTTTTACTTAACCAAAGCTTTAATAAACTGATGAGGCCCATGGAATTGCTATTATAACATATGATGTAAGAAAGCACAATGAGCATACAAGTAGCTCTTAAGCTTGGATTTCAAAAGTGTTCAGTTCACTGTGAACAGCCTATAAAAACACAACACTTTATGGGCTACACCTACTTATTAAAAAGTCGTAGCTCACTTATATATAGTTTATCTACATAAAGAAGTAATTAATGAAATGATTCACAAGTGTATTACATTTACGGTTGGCATTTCAATTAAATGATTATAGTCAAAAGTATGTACACTGAAGAGCCAAAAAAACTGGTACACCTGCCTAATATCGTGTAGGGCCCCCGCGAGCACGCAGAAGTGCCGCAAGACGACGTGCGATGGACTCGACTAATGTCTGAAGGTATGCAGGAGGCAATTCACACCATTAATCATGCAGGGCAGTCCACAAATCCAATCTGCGTTAATTTGAGAAAGGGTTGCACGTCTGTCACGTTTAATGATTCTCGTCAGTCGTCATTTGTCCCGTTCTTTCACGATCTTTTTCCGGCCGCAGCGATGTCGAAGATGTGATGTTTTACCAGATTCCCGATACCACGGTACACTCGTGAAATGGTCGTACGCGAACATCCACATATTATCGCTACCTCGGAGATGCTATGCCCCATCTCTCGTGCGCCGACTATAACACCACGTTCAAACTCACTTAAATCTTGATAACATGCCATTGTAGCAGCAGTAACCGATCTAGCTGCCGACCGCATCGCGTTACTCTGATTGGTTCCATACCTCTGTTATTTGCATACGCACGCCTATACCAGATTTTTGGCTCTTCAGTGTATAATTAAAACAATAGATGATAAATCATTTTGTTCGTGGTTCAGTCTTGACGAGCCTGGCGGGCCACAGGTGGTTCAAGGGCCATTTATTGAATAGCCTTGCTCACTGTAAATAGAACATTTATGAAATTACCCTTTCGAAAATATCACTGCCCATAACTGCGTACATGTTACAAAGCACACTGAGATTCGGGTTCCTAGTTAAATTGGCTGCAAAGAAATACAAATAATCCTAAAATCAACATAGTATTGCAAATATAATATTTATATTTATGTTTAGTGTTTTACATATATCTGGTTTTATTAACATTGTAGTAAGCATTTGCATAAAAGTTATTCATTAACATGTCAAATAATCGCACCATTTCACTTAAATGGAGCACGAATAAAGCTATGAGGCCCATGGCGATGTTAAATTTATATACTGTGGAAGGACACAATGTAATCCAAAAAGTAGATCCTAAACAGATCTTCCAAAAGTGCTCAGTTCACCATAAACAGCCTATAATTCTCTAAAACACTCGAACTCGGTTTAAAGTAACATATTTAATTAAGTTATATTAAAATTGCTGAACAACATAGTAACACACGTTTCTAAAACTTCAGATTTTATTCGATGATAATATTTAATTTAACTCTTTCAGTCTCAGTGTCCTACTGAGGGCTGTTGCATAGGTGTATGAGGGGGGAGGGGGGTCTGATTTAATTATCCACACTTTAGGAAGAGCAGAAATATTTTTCAATAAGATAAGTGCCTCGTGTTGTGGGAGACATCATTCGTTGCCAAGACTACATTCATAAGTCTGATAAACACCTACTTCCAATAACATCACACACACATGTTTTATTGGCCCTGACACATGACATAATTTAATACTGATACTTGTACAGCTCCAAACAAAATATTTATTAGTTGCAATATTTAGTATTACATTCTTACCTGTGGCTGTAAAGGTTAATAAGAGTCATCTGCATAATCAAATATAAATTAGAATGTCGTCATTCTGTAAAAAAAATTAAATATACTTCCTGAACAATAACGGAAGATTTTAACCAATAAAAAGAATCGAAAATATATAAATGCCACTAGACATAGTTGCAAAGATCACTATATATTTGACTCTTTCCTGAACAAATGTAGGAAAGGTACAATGAATGCCTGCAAACATACTAAACCATTCGTGATTTCTCAATATATGTATACAATATACACCAATTAAACATTCCTTTAAGATCGTTTAGTACCTTTTAAATAGCAAAATCACAAGTTGCCAAGCTGAAAATTTTGACTCCAAGGACTGAGAAACGCCATTATACATAGTGAAAAATTCACTAAGCAGCAGTATAATTTTCTTACAAGATGCCAGGGAGGTATATACAAGTTCGTGAGGGATGGAGGTCTTAGAAAAAAAAAACCAAATTTGATTTTCAATTAATTTGCACAGTTATTATTTACAACATCAAACTATCTATCTACACCATTACCCTTATTTTTCTCACTGAACACAATATTAAATGTTCATCTCAATTATAATTAAAGTCCTTCTCAATGTATCTATATTGATTATAGTCAATTCACTGTCATATGTTCAGTCTGCATGTTGCCACCATTCCAAATGTCTTATCACTCATGCACCCTCTTGGATAGTCCTGACTGCTAGTCACACCCTTCACTGCACCGATGCTCGCAGTCCGCAGACTTCACTCCCACTGGTCACTCTTGCTGCCACTTGACGCTCTGCTCGCTCGTCGTTTCGCTGGTTTTTGCACACCCGTTGCTTCAGGTCGCACAGTGCTCCAAACTCTCAACTCTCAAGAATGTTTGGCTCGGATTCCCGTCACGCTTAAATAATCTCAGTCGGCCGATCTGGAAGGTTCCCTGCACCCCGTGTCATGCTGAGAGAGGCTATGGCAAAAACCAAAACATTCTTTTATTGATAATCTTAGAAATTCAATCCGCCGAAGGTCAGGAGTGCGCGAGATATGGTATACTTATCGCGGTAACATGTGGGCACTGGCTTTGTAAATGCCACCGACTTATAACATCACTACTCTCCTCCACACACTCCTTCGCTCGCTCGCTTGGGTCAAAGGAAGCGATGAAAAGTACAGAGCGTGTAACACTGCCCCCCCCCTCAAGTCTGTTCGTCCATAACAGACTCTGTAAAATCCGACCCTTCGTAGAGTGCCATTTGGTCGATGTGGGTAGCCTTCGGCTTCGTCTGAGGGTCTTGATGACAAATCCGAAAGACCACTTCACTGATCTTATTCAGAATCCTGTAGAGGCCTTGTAAACATTTCTGTAGCTTCGAACAGTACCCATTTAGCCTCTGAGGGTTGTACAGCCCCACCAGTTGTCCTTCTTGAAATACTTAGCCTGATATTCTCCAGCCATAACAGGTTTTCAGCCTGTCATTTTTATCTAAAAGGTTCTTGCCATGTATGAGCAACCACAGAAGAATCTTGGAAACTCTCGGTAGGTTGACCTGCTCATGTGTTGGACTCTCTCAGTCTATTATAATATAGTCGTTAGTGCTTTACAGAAGGACTAATCCTTTCATTATCGGTTTGAAATGATGATGCAACTACAGAATTTCTCCTTGCATCTTCTTTTAGACTAAACCTACCAATCTGAAAAGTGTTGGTACTTGTAGTGGGTACCGCAGTTTGAGATTAGATCCTTGTTTGACGTATACTGAAGCACTGGTAGCTCCTGTCGACTGCTTCATTCTCTTTCTCGAACTCATGCAGCTGGATATTCGCTTCCTGAAACATATCCTCTGTGGGACTGCTATCCTAAGAGTCACTGCTGAAAGGGGCATCACATCACTCACTTCATGCCATGGGCTCCTTTCACTATATAGCACAGTGTACACAGGGCATCTGGACCACACTCACAGGTGATCATGTGCATTTTCCAACTGCTTTATTAGGTGCACAGCTTGCAGCATCAGCTCCTCGATGAGGTGTCTCAGTTGTTGGGTATATGCACGAAGCTCAAAAATTTCTTCGCGCAAGTGCTTGACTGTGTTCATAGAAGCCATTTGTTGTTCATCTCACTGCCTCTTTTCCCGCTGATGATTCTGTTTCTGTTGCTGTTGTTGTGGGCGGTAGGCTCTCAGGTACCCCCACTGACCACATTACCAATACTCCCGCCATTTAGGCTGTGGTGGCGAAGCTATGTAGCACATACCCTGAAAGCGATGCCCGTCAAAGCCAAATGCAACTTCTTCAGTGCATTCTTCATACTGTCTTCGTCGTCTTCATTCAGCGTAACTGCCCGTACTGGATATCGAGGCATGGACTCCTGTCTTGCTGACTCCACCTCCAGCACTCGAGCCAGAGCATCCTGCATGTTGTGGGGTACCTTTGTGTCGGCCATGGCATCGATGAAAAAATCGACTGCAATGGTATCGCGAAATTCCTCACTGCACCCTTTCAGAGATAGGCAGGACAACCACACTATGCCTTGCCATCACTCTTGGAGTGGCTCTCCTGGTCACTGGGTGCATCTTCGCAGTTGGGCAAGGTGGGCATGTCGTATGTATCGGTCATCGAAACATAGTTCCAAGGCAGACACCAGTGAGGGGTATTCCAGTCGACGTCTCTCTGGAAAAGATCGTAGTATGCTGAGTGCGGGACCTCTCAGTACAGCGCCGAAGTAGTAATCTCGCTGTTCCTCTGACCAGCGATTAAGGGTGGCGACTTTTTCAAACTGGAATTGGTACTCCCGCCAAGAAGTCTGGCCATCGTAAGGGGTGGGCTTAATTGCGACCACCTTCCCATTCGTGGATGCGCGTCACCAATATCGCAGAGCTATTGGCTATTCTCCAAGGTTGTTGCATTGGTTACGAATTGCAATGCTTCCTCACTTTTCTCGACTGCCAGTGTGGTTGTAGTAGAGCTCCACTGCTGAAGAAATTTATGTCATTCCTTCTTCACTATACTCATTTATTTCTCAACACTATCTATCCTCCCACTGACACTGTACATCCTGTAGTTTACACTATTTACTATTTCATTTATACAGCCCATTCTTTCTTTTACACCGTCAATCTTCTCATTCACACAGTCGATTCTCGTATTCACTAACTCGCTAAAGTCTTATATGTTCCTGTCTACATTTTCATTTACAGTGTCTATTCTCTTATCTACTAAATCAATTGCATTAATTATTTGGCAATTCACATCAGGTCTACTAATTTAACTTTTTACATCTTCTCTCAAGCTATTTGCACTCGCACTCACTTGACTACTTAACCACCCAATTAATGTTTGCAGAGCTTCCAGTTCTGCAGACATATTTCTAGTTAACATTCACTGCGAAGGCTGTACAAAAGAGTCAGACATTTTTGCCTACATGTATTAATTAATTTGTTTTAATATCACTAATTACTAGCCTATTGCCTATCTTAATTTACAATTGAACGCCCCCATTCCACTTCTGACACCAGTCTTACAAGATATCAGAGAAACATATCCGAGTTCGTGATGGATGGAGGTCTTAATAAAACAAATGAAAGAACACAATTTTATTTCTAATTCATTCACATAGTTTTTATTTACAACATCAAACTATTTATCTCCACTAAAACTCTTATTATTCTCAGTGAGCGCAATGTCAAGTGTTCATCTCAATTATAATTAAAGTAACTCTTAATGTCTCTACATCGATTATAGTCAATTCACACTTATTATTAACAAATGCTCAGTCTGTCTGTTGCCATCATTTGAAATATCTGTCACTAAAGCATCCAGTTCAATATTCCGCCCAAGAAGGTATATAAAGGGTGGACACTGTCATGTTAACCAAAAAACCACTAAATGGCAGGTGACATCGTAATAAAAAATCTGAAATTTTCATGTTGGTTACACCGCTAGGCAGTCATTTTGTTTTAGCTAGCAGTTCAATGTCTCATTTCTCTCGTTGCCTTCTATATTGGTTGGTATCGTGCTGTTGTCGTAGAGTATCATTGTAGAAACGTTAAAGTGAACTCAGGAAATCCCAGGGGTGATAGGGTTCGTTCCTACTATCTACGTGTTTTAAAATAAGCATCTCACCATCTGAGCAACGAAGCTATGTTTGGTAGAATATTCTGTAAATAATGTTTCAAATCTATTACTAATTTACACTGGTGGAAAATGGAAAATGAACACCCGGATGCAATTGACCCACATAAATGAAGGTTGTATTGAAGAATTATGCAGGCTGCACACTGTATATAATAATGATCGCAGGTTCATACACCTATGGACAGAGGCTACAGAGGGTCTTGAACAACAATGTCAGTATCTTGTGTAGCCTCCTATAGCGACGATGCAGTCCTGCAGTCATGCGTAGAGACGATCATAAAGGTGTCGGATGTCATCTTGGGGAAGTGTTCCATGCTAATTCTACCTGTTGTTGCAGTTAGAGGAGGATGGTTGTTGGTATTGCAGATAGCACCTAATGCCGTTTCACTATGTACCACACATGTTCAATGGGGGACAGGTCGAGTGATCGTGCTGATCAGGGGAGTTGACGAACACCTTAGAGAGCACGTTGGGTAACACGAGTTGTGTGTGCACGGGCATTGTCATGCTGAAAGAGGACATCGCCTTGGCATTGTAGGAATGACAAAAAAATGTGCTGGATGATGTTCTGGATGTAGCATACACTGTTCAGTATTCCATCAACAAACACCAGAGGCGTAGAGTAATTGTAGGCTATTGCACCCAGGACCATGATGCCAGGAGTTGGTTCTGTATGTCGCTGCTATATACACTGTAGTTGTTGCTGCTCTCCTGGTCGACACTGCACTCGCAAACGACCGTCACTGGCTCCAAGGCAGAATCTATCATCACTAAACACAACTCCGCGCCATTCATCCCTCCAGTTACGTTGTTCGCGACACCATCCGAGATGAGCTGCACGGTGATGAGGTGTGAGAGGAAGCCTGGCGAACGGCAACTTTGATCGTAGCCCAGTATCCAGCAAACAGTTGGTGATGGTCCTAGCTGACACCCTGGGTGCAACAGTGGCCCTAATCTGTGTGGCAGTCCGCGTGCTATCAGCAATGGCTGCTTGTCTGATGCGGCGGTCCAGGCGGAAATCTGTATGCCGCTGCCATCCGGATCTCGGTTGACGAGCATGTGCACCATCGTTGGACCACCGGCACCACAAATGATGCACAGCAGACACTTCACGTGCTACACATTAGGCAATTCTTCGGAAGGACCATCAGGCCTCCCTCAGACCCACAATACGACCTCGTTTTAAGTCCGTTGTTTGCACAAAGTGTGGTCGTCCATGCCGTCGTGGCGTGTCTACAATGCTTACTACACTCAGGCCGATACTTGAATCAACTTCTCTTTCACCGAGTCAACTACAGTTGTACTGGCCTTAGCGGTGTTATGCCTCGTACGCGGTTCCTACTCTGTCCACAGCACAGCACTGTTAATTATTGCATAGACTGCCATCTATCAGTGCCCCATGCGCATATGGCCTTTCTAAATCACCGCTTTAGTGGTGTTCGTTTTTCATTTTCCACCAGTGTATTAACTCGCTCACATTTTAATTATTCATTTGCATGCTATCTTCTGCATATAAATAAGGATAATAAATTTTTTGTAGCAGAATAGTGATAAATACAGGATTTCCTAATTATTAGAGCCATGTCCTACTAAAATTATTCAGTTAATAAAGTGAGACGTAAAAATACGAGCTGGCCATTTTTTTCAATCGTTTACCATCATTGCCAACAACTTAACGTGCGTGTTAATAAAACTAAAAAAAATAATGTTAGTCTTTATTAGTAAATATATATAATCTAATGTGTCCCATTTATTATGTATAATGAAAAAGAATCACTTTTCTTCGACAAATGTTTTTGTTTATAAAGTTGTTGGTGAACTTAGTGGTCCAGTCCGTTTTATTCGGTGTCCACACCCTGATCCCACCCGCCAGTCTTACCTTCGCTGCATCGATGCTTGCAGTCCGCTGATTTCACTCCCGTTGGTCACTCTTGACTTCACTTGACGCTCTGCTGGCTCGTATTTTTGCTGGTTTTCGCACACCCGTCGCTCAAGGTCGCGAAATTCCCTAAACTCTCAACTCTCACGAACTGTTGGCTCGGAAGCCCATCACGCTTAAATCATCTCAGTTGACCGATCTGGAAGGTTCACCACATTCCAAGTCATGCTCAGAGAGGTTATAGCAAAAACAAAACATGCGTTCGTAGATAACTTTAGAAGTTCAGTCCGCCGAAGGTCAGGAGTGCGCGAGATACAGTAGGCTTATCACGAAAAGGAACGCCACGAGAGCCAGGTGTGCCACGATATGGAGGGTGGAAAAAGAAGCGAGGACTAGCTTATGGGTGTTCAAGTGTATGATTATTTTCTAAATTTGTAGAATATCTTTTTGTTGTGATATAAAATAGCAATATTAGATAAT
Source organism: Clitarchus hookeri (assembly GCA_002778355.1). NCBI lineage: Eukaryota > Metazoa > Arthropoda > Insecta > Phasmatodea > Phasmatidae > Clitarchus > Clitarchus hookeri. The sequence continues at coordinate 43,240 of NQII01001208.1, forward strand.
CAGGAAAATTAAAGAAAAATACTTAAAAAAAAACTAATGAAACGAGGACTATGAATTACAATTTTAAGTACTTTTTCATACCAACCTCAAAGACAAACAAATTTAATATACTAGGCCACAGCGAAACACAACTGTTCGCGTCATTCAAATGTCATGAAGAAAATTTCTTGAAAATTTATTGGGGTTCGCTCGAATATCAATTTTAAAATTTTATATAAATTTTAAAGTCATAATAGACTTTAAACCCTTACTTCAGGTGAATCAAGTTTCAGATTTTGAAGAATTGCTACATACAAGTCCTGAATTTGACGAAATTTACAAGTCCTATATTAAATGAAAATTAAAAGTTCTAAATTCAGTGAAACTTAGAAGCTCTGAATTCAAAGTCCTGAATTCAATGAAACTTACAAGTCCTGAATTAAATGAAATTTAACTGGAAACCAAACATTGTGTTAAAGTAACTTTCTGAAATTTGTACATTTTAAATCTAAAAGGTATTATTTTGATATTTAATATAAAAAATTACGAATGTTATTTTTAAATCGAGATGGTATTTTTTATCAAATTAAAGTCGATGCCATGTCATGAAACCATACAAGATTAACAAAACTTAGCAAAAATATGACTTTTGAACATTCTTATTACTAGCCACCTTTCTTGGTCTTTATAAGATGGTCAACCATGTATGAAAATATGGTGTACGGGGAGCGAGGCGAACAGAATGAGCGATGGAAAATGTAGCTCTGAGTGTCCTGACTCGCCTCATGATTGCATCACTCAGAGAAGACAATTATCCACAGATGGAACGTGTCGAGTTTGTGAAAACTAGAGCATTAATTTGCTGGCCAGTATTGTACTATAGAGTGCCGTGGATTAAAATTTTACTAGTGGTTTACGAAAACGGAAAATATAGTTAATTTAGGCATCTGAGGCCAAAATTAACAATATTTATCCAGAACATTGCTCACACATTACACAACATAATTCCTTTTATTATGATACAGTCGGCACTACATGCCAATATTATGCTGGTAGGCATTCCTTCTGTAGACTGTAGAGCACGCTGAGGGCAAAGACATCACTCCGTCATTTCGTCTCTGAATGCTCACCTCGGTGATGGCACCATGGTAAAGCGGGAATGATGATATAGCTATCTGGTGTTGATCTTCGAAAATAACTATACATATCAGAGAAATGACTACAGTTCGTCCCTTTTGAGGTGCGGTTTATAGTAAATGCAATGTTTTCTGGCCAAAGCTGGGCCTGGCAACACCAACTTCCCTCCTGCTACCGGCCCTTTTCAGGGCATTCTAGGAGCATTTATTTACTGAACTACTATCAAGACGTTATACTCTCTAAACTGTCCAGGCCTACGAACTACTTTAGAGCATGTTATCCGTGAATAGCGAAAGAATTTCAAACTGCTATGTCAGCCGAAAATTTGTTTATATATACACTCAAAACTACTGTAGTTTACATACAGGTGGCATACACGCCCAAGGCATCCCTATAAAATATGTTGCGACATGGTAAACTTTAACTGTTTAAGCCACACACAAACATATTTATGCACCCGTTGTGAATAAGTAGGTGAGTCAGTATACAAATGTTTTACAGGAGATGAGTTTTAATGTTTGTCACCATCGTGTAAATCAGGATAATACAATACAATGTTGTGAAAGGTGGTATATAATAATTAACTTGGTTATTGTGAAATCTATGAAAACCATGTCTTAAACCTAATCGTAACAATTTTTAAAGCACCTAATTGCGACTTATTCTATTATTCACAGTTAAACCTGTAAACAAAATTTTATTTACCCCATTATGTACATGACCATGTAAGAATTAACGTTAAGTAAGTAATTTATTTAGAATAAGAATTTAGTATATAATTCAGATATCAGTATTATAAGTATAAATTCTTTGTGATGTCCATTTGGCTTAAGTTGGACGAAGATGGAAATGCGACACACATTGACAATATTGCAGTAATAATGACAGTACTATGCGCTTTACAATGCATCTGGATAATCTTCGTCGAGATCTGGGTCATTAGCAACGATCAAGTCGCGGTAAAACGAATGGAGTACAGGATCAATTAGAGAAAGACGGTGTGTATGTTCTTTCTTCTTTCCCAAGCTATTGACTAGTTGTTACATGTAGATGAGAGCAAAATCTGCAGGACGTGTATGCTTCTCTTATCTAATATTCAGAACAGAAAATGAATATTCATCTTTTACTGCTGTTTTGTACAAAATGAAACCTATATCCCCAATGTATTGTAACCACTGTATTGGCTGATAAAAAAACAATTTCACCATATTCATTTACTTTAATTAAGAATAGTTCTTAAGCTTGATGCAAACTGCAAAAGAAAAAAAGGTTTTTTTTTTTGCTTTAAAAATACAGTAGAGGGATAATGGGGACTTTGGCATATCGGGACCTGGGACCGGAGTGTCGGAGCTGTTCGTGCACTGTTATTCAGGTCGGCCGGAGGCCATAATGGATCCAGGAGACTTGACCTTCGAACTTGACCCTGGTGACCTTTGACCTTGACCCCGGTAACCTTTAAACTTGAAACCCAAAAAATCCAAAAATTTCCAAAATGTATAAAAAATCTATTAAAAATCAAACAAAAATTATTTTAAAATTATTAACAAATTTATTTAAAAGAATTATTTAAAAAAAACTTAACTTTCCAGAGGTCCTCTACAACCCTTATAGGGTTGTAGAGGTGCTCATTTTACCATCATGGTAGGTGCAATCCGCCATCTTGGTAGGCATTAGCGCCAGCATATGCCATCGTGGTAGGTGCAGCCGTCCACCATTTCGGTCAGTGCAGTTTGCCATTTTGGTAGGTGCAGATGTCCGACATATTAGTCAGTGCAGTCCGCCATTTTGGTAGGCGTCATAGCCACTATCCGCCATCTTGTTTTTTTAAGTTTTTAATTTGTTTATACATTACTCAACTTCGTTCGACTGCCATATTGATTTTTTCGCTTGTCATTTATTTTACATGGCTCGTGCTGTCCCTAGTACCGCGCCCAGCAGACGACTTACCCCCTACACTCTCCCCTTCCAATCGATTTAATTGACCAATAGCGCCACTCCTGATTCTCATTGGATAATTGCCCACCCCTTCCAGTATATTTCATTGCACCGGCAATGTTTCTCATTGGCTAATTACTCTGGTGTTTTCGGAAACAGTGCACAAACAGCTCCGACTGGTCCCAGGTTCTGATGAGCCAAAGTACCCATAATTCCTCTACTGAATACCTTGAAATAATTCCTCCATCTGCACGATCTAATTAATTTCACCCAATTATTCGGATGATAGATCTTCAGTAAAGTGTTTATTTTCTGCCTTTCGATTTACACAATGGTCGTTGTCACGCTCCATGTGTGTGTAATGACTGAGAAGAAACTTGTAATTAATTTCCTATGTACCTGTACATAACTGTATTTAATAATAAAACATTAAGGCAACATAGCTGTTATTGTTTTGGCCACTGCAGGTGTCTGGTTAAGATATAATTGTCTGTGTACCATAAAGCAAGTGTTTGGAAGAGCATAACGCAATCTTCACCTCTTCCAGATACGATATCATCCCAAACGTTCAGTTAAGTTGAGACATTTGAGCGGCTCTTAACAACGAGGTCTTGAGAGCTGATCATCCCAAATGTAACAAGTAGCTTCATCAGAAGCAACATATTGTACCGTCAAATTAAATGTCCACAATTACCTCTTGTAAAACCAAACCGAGTTAGTTACACGGGGAACTGGCAGGCACTGTTGAAAATCAAATGCAAACACACGATGAGCGTTTTTGTTTGGCCAGAGTTTTATCTCTATTCTTGGCATTGTACGCAGTCTCAGCATATAGTCAGTTTATATTTGTTTCGTTCACTGATATGAAAAAATTTGCTGTCACCATCCGAAGTACTGCTTTTGTCTTTAAGCAAGTCATTTTTGCGACTACTATCCTGCTTTGATTTCTTGAAAACAGGATTCACTTCGTCGAAACATTTGATGTAGGGTTAACATCAAGGGTCATTTAATGATTCTTCGTACATTTGTGTACATCCTCACTACAAATAAATCAGAGAATAAGTATTTGCTTCCTGTTTCGACAGTAGTAGCTTTCACATTTTGGAAAGGACAAAATGTTTTGCTGTGCTTCATTTGTTTGTTAGTATGACTTATTATTAGAAGGCGATGCTTTTATGCCGAAAGTAATACCTGCAGGGTCGTCATATCTCTCCTCATACTAGGTACGCTTGAAAACTCAGTCAGCCATGCTGTCATCAGATTATTCTAAGTCATATGTGAAAATTAAATTTTGATTGTAAGACTATAAGCTAACATGGACATTTTTCAATATAGCAATTATTCTAACGATAATATTAATTTAATATATATATATGTATATAAATAGCTTTACATTATTATAATTTTGGATAGTTATAGGTTGCAATACTAGTGTTAGTAACTGCAGTCAACTTCACTGGAAACGATAGTGACTTTTGAAGACTTATGTAAATCATGTTTTTTGATCTCCAGATTTTGCAAACTCAAAAACACGATTTGTGCTGATAAACATTTTCAATAATAATTCCTCAGTGAAAACACACTTTACGCAATCGATAAATACCATAGATTGGCCGTAAATGAACAGTATCTCCACTGTTAATTCCAAGCTGTTACTCTCCCATTTAGATATGCTAACGGGTAGGGATATCACAATCGTGAGAATTTATGTCAGCCATATATATGTAGGTAAACAAATACATAATAAAATAATGTAACTGATATTCTAAGCTATGCATACAATTGAATTTCGACCTCTATGGATGGGATTATAAGTATGTAAGTTAAGATACATATGTAATCATAATTCATTTATAACTCATGAGCTGTGATAGTAACCATGCAACTTGAGATATCTTCATATACACAAATTACAGTGTTTGGTGGCAACAATTATAATTCAACATACTTTTTTGTTATGACTTTTCCGAGATACCCTATAATTCTTGCAAGAATAATGTCTACAATTTCGAATATTAAACATATTCAATTATACCCGAAGGACAAACAACAAAAATTACTTTTCAAGTCAACATATTCCACTATTAAAAAAAAATTACTTACTTAGTTATTCACGAATGGTACAAAATTATAATCATTACAAAAACAATATTTTCATATTTTATTCTGTAACTGTACAAGTAGCATTGTAATACAAAACTATTTCAAATGTTGTGACCAATAAAAAACATGCTTGTGTCTGACGTTATCGGCAGCAGCCGTTTATGAGACAGGTGAATGTAGTCTCAACAATGAATTATGTCTCCTACCATATAAGATACTTTCATGATTAGCAACTGTTCTGTGCTGGGTAGAGTGTTTATCAGTAAATCATGCACATCATCCCTTATTTAGGACACTATGAACGAGAGTTAACGAGCCAAATTTGCTCGATCAAAGATAGTCTTAGAGCTGGCCCAGGCACTGTAACCACCTGCGGTGGAGACAGCAGCCGCTGTGCTGTTACTCACCGACAGCACGAGCTCGCCGAGGATGGGTCCGGTGGCCCAGAGCAAGTGTCGCCCACTGTCCCGGCTGTAGTGGAAGAGAGCGCCCTCGACGACGAGCATGCTCTTTCCTGGAGGGTCGTCGTCGCTGTCGTTGGCGGGGGCGGAGAGTGCGTACATCTTGCCGCGGCGCCTGTCTCGCAGTATGAGGTCCACCTCTGTGTCTCCCTGCTCGTCCACCTGCACCCTGATGTGCCTCGCCAGCCGTGGCAGCACAGCCACCCGTGTCACCTCTGTCACCACAAAACACACATTAGTCCTCTGTCTCCACACTGCATCCTTCTGTAGAAGTATTAGATTTCAACATCGTGTTCACTATTCACTTACGGGTCACCTAAAGTGTTCAAAGTGGGATATACACACGTACATACACTCATGTGTAGTGGAATAAGATGTGCTAGCGTAATGGCACTGTGAGATGTCGTCAGACCTTTTCCTAACAGCTTGAGTAAGNCTCTCCACACTGCATCCTTCTGTAGAAGTATTAGATTTCAACATCGTGTTCACTATTCACTTACGGGTCACCTAAAGTGTTCAAAGTGGGATGTACACACGTACATACACTCATGTGTAGTGGAATAAGATGTGCTAGCGTAATGGCACTGTGAGATGTCGTCAGACCTNTACACACGTACATACACTCATGTGTAGTGGAATAAGATGTGCTAGCGTAATGGCACTGTGAGATGTCGTCAGACCTTTTCCTAACAGCTTGAGTAAGAAGAAACAAGATCTCACTACATTTGATTGTGGCCAGATCGTTGCGGCCAGATGCGTGTCATTCAATATCCCAATTCCTGTACGGACTACCATGTTAAGAATGTACCATGAGTTCAGACTAATCATTTATACCAGCTGACCACAACAAACAGCCACAGAAAAATGACCACACCAACCAACCAGGCCAACCGACTAAACCATTGGGCAAGATCATCCGAAAAAACTAACCAGGCCATCTAGCCATATCAACCATCCGCACAGACTGACCACACAAAGCAATATTAGCGAACCAATCATATAGACTGACCATACCAAATTACTATATCAGCCAACAAGAACATCGATACTGACTATACCAACCGAATTGGCCTTATGACCAACAAGACCAACGAACCAGACAGACCAGTCATAGTGACTATAACAGATAACCATACCAAGCGCCCACACTAAATGACTACATCAGATTGCCAATAAAAACCAGCATACCAAACATGTCAACCAAGCGACCAGACCATAAAGCCATAGCATCGAACCATAGAGACCAACCATACCTGCTGATTGTACCAAACAACCATACAAACTAGCCATGAACATTGATTGATCACACCAATTGTCAAGGCCAACCTTCTGACAAAACCAAAGACCAAGGCCAGCCAACAAGACTGACAAGATCAATCAACATGGTCGAACATGCAAAACAGCTATACCAAATAATACTGACTGGCTATACCAAAAGACGATTTCGACCGATCTTGAAGGACGTCACATAACACGAATCCCAGTGCGAAGCTATTCGCGAATAAGTTTCACGAAACACATCGCAAATCATGTCACGGAGAAAAACACCTCATCCATCGCTATGTTATAGCGAATCGAGTAGTGATTATCAGAAAATAATGCGATGCTCATCACGAGCCATGTCGCAAGGCGAAGTGCGATGTGTGTAACATTACTTAAAGAAGGACCTATGTCNATGCGATGCTCATCACGAGCCATGTCGCAAGGCGAAGTGCGATGTGTGTAACATTACTTAAAGAAGGACCTATGTCGTTGAGAGTGGTGGATCTGGAGTCCCACTACGAAGGGTCTACTTTGGGGTGGAATCACTGTGCATTGTGTTCCAGCTACATGCTTACCAGTATGAATCAAGTTATGATGCTAAATTTAATGTCAAAACTTTGTGTATAGGTTGTACAAATACTGTTTAAATTTTCTTCATACTGTTACCTGTCACTGGTCTGTGCTACTGACCTTGGTCCGTCCGGCGCGAGCGGGCGGAAGAGAAGGAGAGAGTAGTGTTAAGATAGGGGGAGGGTGGAGTAGTCTCTATGGAATGTTTTAATGACAGGCGAGTGATAATCCTACCAGCGTCTTGAGTTATGAAGGCATTCTGCCGCGATAACTCTTTGGCGGCTCGCCTCTCCTGACCTTCGGCGGATAAGATTTCTGCGATAGAAGACGAGCGGCGAGAGAAGTGACCAGCAGAAGGGAAATATGCGACTGCGAGTATCAAGCAGTGAAGGTGTGGCCAACAGGCTGTATTATTGGACTAGATGCGTGAGTGAAATAAATTACAAATGATGGCAACAGATATAACGAACACGTGTTAAGGATGAGTATGAGTTCATTGACTGTAAAGAAACAGAGACATCAAGAAGGATGTTAATTAGAGTTGAAATATACATCAAATATTGCGTTTACTCTTAAATAAAAATAGTAATAATGGAGACAGATAATTGAATGCTGTAATTAATAGTTGTCTAAATAAATTAGAAATCAAATTTGGTTTTTTTTTATCTTTATTAAGACCTCCATCCCTCACGAACTCAGGTACGCCCTTCAGGCGTCCCATGTATCAATACTATAGTCAGTGTATGTGTTAAGACTATATACAATTTTTTTTTCTGTGTAATAGTTGTTGGTGCGAATATGCATATGTCAATAAATACATTTTCTGGGAATACGACGTTTTGCCAGAACAACACCAATTAAGTCAGCCTTATTTTATTTTTTATCATATTAAGTGCAGTCAAAGAGAAAAAAGGTGAAAATGGCAAAATATCACATTTTCTAGCTTGCCTGCACATTTTTCTCGAGCAGTAGGAGAAAAGTACAAATATATGGGCATAGATAGTTTAATGTGTGGGCTTTCATTGCACATAATCATGCCCCACTATTACAGATCTAATTTGCACAGTACAGTTCACAGAGGGAAACACTGAATGCTTTGCACGCAGGAACAATAAGACACTAGGTTAGCATGTTCGTGCTGCCTGTATAGCTCCTTCGCTTCTGGATCTTGTGCGCGCAAAACAGCTCTTAGTACATATGAGCATTAATACGTCATCATTAACAACTTAGTTAGTTTCAAGAATAACATATCTAATTGAGTGTAAAATAATACTAAAAAGCGGCTCAAGCTCCTTAACTACCCCCACCCGCCCCCGGGAACTACCAATGACCGAGGTCCATGTTATGAAACAAGATGCAAGCTACGAAAAGTCCTCAAAGCAAGTCGTGGATCACGTCGCGAACTGTGACAAGATCTACAGAACATTCTTCAAATTTGCTCAAAGTATGTTATGGACCATGTTGCAATCCAAGAAACGAGCTACAACACATCCGTCACAGCGCACCGCGAGCAATGTCGTGAAGCAAGGCACGAGCTACCAGAAATACCTCAAAGCGTGTTGCGATTCAGTTTATGACATGTAGACTTTAGACTACTGAGCAAAGGCGAGCCTTAAGAAGATCTATAAATGGTAGGTATGGTGTAGCATATGGCTCTCCGAGTGGTCCATTGTGTTTAAATACAAAAATCAGATCATAATGTTTTCCCAATTTTTTTTATTTTTGGAGAATAAAAATGCGAATTTGGGGTTGATGATCTATTTCTGAACTGATTTTAGAGTAAAAAGTGTAGTTTTGACTATCGTGATGTCACACGATAGCCATCGGGCATGTCTCCCAACTGTGATATAACCAAAAATGGCGGACGAATCTTGAGTCCTATGCTCTCGGACCTACATATTCTATCTACTATGCACGGCAAAAATTAATTTTGCACAACTATAAAAAGTATCACACAATGAGAGAAATATTCCTTGACCTGGACATATTATTTTTTGTATAGAAGGAAGAAAGAATATAAATCAGTTATTTCAAAAACATATTTAATCGGCAGAAATTTTTTTTTCATCAAATTGAATTTATTTAATGGTATTTTTGGTAATACTGATTATCGACGTGTTTAGTAGTTTTAAAACAATAATTTTATCAGTAAAAAAAATTAAAATTTCTGTTAATGCTTGGGGACGTGTTCCTAAATGCTTCCTCTGTCCGCGACAAATTTTCTAAGTTTTCCGAAAAAATTTTTGTATGCATTCAGAGACCGAACGAGGACACATGCTCACTAGGTACGTTGTTACCAGGGGCGGATACATGCCCGCGAAGAGCGGGGGGAGGGGCATTACAAGGTAAATAACCCCCCACCCCAAAACTCTTATATTGACATAAAAATAACTTGTGAATATTTTAAAATTGAAATAATATAATAATATAACTGTTTAAATGTTGATCTTATTTGATTAATTTATTTGTGATNTCAAGAATAACATATCTAATTGAGTGTAAAATAATACTAAAAAGCGGCTCAAGCTCCTTAACTACCCCCACCCGCTCCCGGGAACTACCAATGACCGAGGTCCATGTTATGAAACAAGATGCAAGCTACGAAAAGTCCTCAAAGCAAGTCATGGATCACGTCGCGAACTGTGACAAGATCTACAGAACATTCTTCAAATTTGCTCAAAGTATGTTATGGACCATGTTGCAATCCAAGAAACGAGCTACAACACATCCGTCACAGCGCACCGCGAGCAATGTCGTGAAGCAAGGCACGAGCTACCAGAAATACCTCAAAGCGTGTTGCGATTCAGTTTATGACATGTAGACTTTAGACTACTGAGCAAAGGCGAGCCTTAAGAAGATCTATAAATGGTAGGTATGGTGTAGCATATGGCTCTCCGAGTGGTCCATTGTGTTTAAATACAAAAATCAGATCATGATGTTTTCCCAATTTTTTTTATTTTTGGAGAATAAAAATGCGAATTTGGGGTTGATGATCTATTTCTGAACTGATTTTAGAGTAAAAAGTGTAGTTTTGACTATCGTGATGTCACACGATAGCCATCGGGCATGTCTCCCAACTGTGATATAACCAAAAATGGCGGACGAATCTTGAGTCCTATGCTCTCGGACCTACATATTCTATCTACTATGCACGGCAAAAATTAATTTTTCACAACTATAAAAAGTATCACACAATGAGAGAAATATTCCTTGACCTGGACATATTATTTTTTGTATAGAAAGAAGAAAGAATATAAATCAGTTATTTCAAAAACATATTTAATAGGCAGAAATTTTTTTTTTCCATCAAATTGAATTTATTTAATGGTATTTTTGGTAATACTGATTATCGACGTGTTTAGTAGTTTTAAAACAATAATTTTATCAGTAAAAAAAATTAAAATTTCTGTTAATGCTTGGGGACGTGTTCCTAAATGCTTCCTCTGTCCGCGACAAATTTTCTAAGTTTTCCGAAAATTTTTTTGTATGCATTCAGAGACCGAACGAGGACACATGCTCACTAGGTACGTTGTTACCAGGGGCGGATACATGCCCGCGGAGAGCGGGGGGAGGGGCGTTACAAGGTAAATAACCCCCCACCCCAAAACTCTTATATTGACATAAAAATAACTTGAGAATATTTTAAAATTGAAATAATATAATAATATAACTGTTTAAATGTTGATCTTATTTGATTAATTTATTTGTGATATGGTTTACTAATATTTTAACGAGACAGTGCTCTCCTTCCCATGCCACGAATCTAAAATCTAGACCTGGAGCACTGCACAGTGAGGAAATAGCACCCCCCCTTCTCTTACAGAAAGTCTATACCTGCTCTTGTAGGTTATTCTTTCTCACTGTGGCATTAGGAACTAACAAGCTACGTGCCGTGCCACTCCTAGATTGGCAACCCCCCCTCCCCAATAAAAATAAAATACTGCATAATAATTATACATTAAAGAAATAGCTTGCACTGAAAACTAATTTTAATACAATTTTCTAATGAAAGAAATGCAAAGCTTACGACGGAACACGCACGTAACGCTATAAAAAAATAGAGGTTTTGATATTTTAATGTAGCATACATACACCAATTAGTTATATTAAATTTAATCATTTTTAAAAAAGATTAGGTTTTAAACTGTGGCGCGATATCCCCCCCCCCTTTATCAATTCGATTAGGCTCCGTTGCCCTTCATAACACAAATTGGCCTAAGATATGCAAAAAGTGGTGCATTTCTCTTTGAAAATGTTCCAAAATACTATTCTACAATGTTAAACAATTGTTTCTGTGTGAATTTAATAGCCTTACATGTAATAATTTTATTTTACCAAATTAAATAAATATATATACATTCCCTTAGATTACATTTTAACATCATCACATTTTTGATAAAATTGGCAATTGTTGAAGACAATAATTACTTTACATGTATGGCTACCTTTTATGTGCTCATAAAATTCAAGTTCAGTTATGTAGAAAGTAAGCTATACAAATAATTTTGGAAATATTTGCGCAAAAAAATGAAACATTTTTTCGAAACAGTATACAAAGCTTAAGACTGAATATGAGTTTATATAAGCAGCCGCAGTTCACTTACGTCGCCTCAACTTGCGGTGGAAGGTGGTAGTGACGTTGACACAGTCCGAGCCGTTTCCACCACACGTGCCACACTGGTCCTCTGCCACAGCTGAGTCCAGGACTCCATCACAGCCCATTCGCTGGCAGTCACCCTTCAAACATGCATTACGGTGAGTCATTTCTTCAAAATATGTAGAAACAACTGCGCGAGAGGATTGCTTTGTCACATACATATAATACGATCGCGAGATAACAGGTACTACTACTAGATACTCTGCTTCTACAGGGGTTACGAAGGTGTCTGTGTACATATGCGTGTGTGTATATATATATATATATATATAATGCTTGCACTTGATCGGACGATACGGACAGTGCGGGCTGCCTTACGAGAGCTGTATGCTTGAGAAATAAACTGGACCTGCCAGGTATTTGTGTGAATGTGTGAATGAATCGAATATAAAATACTTTCAGTTAAAAAGGTGGTACTAAAATGAGAGATTATTATAGGGTTACATCGTANATGCTTGCACTTGATCGGACGATACGGACAGTGCGGGCTGCCTTAGGAGAGCTGTATGCTTGAGAAATAAACTGGACCTGCCAGGTATTTGTGTGAATGTATGAATGAATCGAATATAAAATACTTTCAGTTAAAAAGGTGGTACTAAAATGAGAGATTATTATAGGGTTACATCGTACCTACTCTATGTATGAATTCATCATTAAGAAGAAAAGAAAAATTTTAAAAATCGAACGGTTTTGAAGGTTGTGAATTAATTTTATAGACGTGACAAACTCGCCAAAATTTTTATTGCTAATTAAAACAAATAAAAATAAAAGGAAAATGAATTTTTAATTAATAATATATATTTTGTAAATTTCAAATGTAAGGTTTGCCTCAAGTATGTTTAACGGATGTACGCTGCTGTATGAAAATACGAAGTTTTTCAGACACATGGAAATTACAGATTATCGATGTGTTACATACACCCTATGCCTATAATATTTACACTGAGTGGCCAAATTATTATGACCACCCCCCTCAATACAATGTTGGACCACCTTTTGCCCTTAATACGGTGTAATGTGCGGCGAACAGTTCATTCAGAGACCTTCGCAGTTGCTCCTTGATTAAGATTCCCCACAATTTGACGTACTGTTGCTCTTCTGTAGGACTGGACAACTCTGGCAAGTCTCCTTTCAGAGCGAGCATTCAGTAGCCTGTGACGACCACAAACCTGACGTTGAGACCCGGTTTTCTGCTTGGTAGTCCACTCTCTGTAAACATTAATAACTGCTGCTCTCGAACACTTCACAAGTGCAGCCGTTTTGCTGATACTGGTTCCGACGCTTCGAGTGGCTACAATCATTCCACATTCAAACTCAGTTAAATCACGTTTTTTGCCCATTTCTTCGTAAGCAACACAGTGCAATTGATGCTTCACTTGTCCTGCATTCCCTTTTTATAGCTATCTCGCCCTCTAGCTGCAACAACGTGAAGTTATGGTGGATCTGCGTATAAGTGTCAAGTGGTCATAATAATTTGGCCACTCAGTGTTTATAATCTCCGTATAGCGGAAACAACCGAGTAGGCCGGATGCTACTACCGATCCTTGCCCGGGAACGTCCGGGAGTGCCGAATCTGCCCAAAGCAGACAATGTTCTGAGCTTTAAGCTACTTCTAAGGGTTTTGAACCAACTGTATTTGCATGAACACATGTCAAAGTCACAATTTTACTGTTTTAAGAATGTGAAAATCATGAAAACCAACCTACGTACAGAAATGAGATAATTTCCACTGAAAGAAGTTGCTAAGATCTACTTAAAGATATCCATACAATCTACAAGGAAACATTATTATAATTTTAAAAAATCTTTGAAAATGAGGAAGTTCTTATATATTTTTGATTTGTGGCTGCCCATAAATTTTTGTAAAATATATTTTGCTAAACACACATTAAAAATGAATTAAAACAAATCCTCTCATATGTCCTTGTATAATTTTATGCAAATAGTCTGATTAATTTTACTTGTAGATAATGCAATAACATACAATTTCGAAATTTTGCAAAAACAGTGCCACCTAAAATGTGATCACAGATAATATTTACAAGTTGAACAGTATGTGGTACAAATATAAAATAACAAATTTGTTCGTGACCAACGCTCTTTACATGCATTGCGTTAGAAAAGACAGCACACAACTAATATGCTATGTAATGGAAAAATATATAAACTTAATATGGTCACAGTAAATTGAGTACATTTGAGAGCCCTGCTTAGAATTTACTTGTATGCACTTTATGTGTTCTTCCACCATACGTGAAATTAACATTGTCATAGACCTGGTCAATTTATTCTTGCGTCAGCCAAGTGAAACTGCGAATTTATTACACAAACTAATTATTTTACACATTTGCTACTTTTTACACTTACATGTATTAAAAAACCACATATGAAAAGAAATGATTTCAGTATTCATAAATAACTAGCTAACACTTCTAGTTCAACGTTAAGACAAGGACCTACTTTCTTCTGTCGTTAACCAACTTTACTGGGCACATGCTAATAAGTGGGACTGTTAAAATACGTCCCGGTGACATTTTTCAAAGGTTGATTTCAAAAGTTCTCAGTTAACTGTGAAGAGTGTATTTATAATTTACAAGAATGTAGGAGGACCCTTTAAAATAAGACAACACCAACATTTTTACTTTGGTGCGCAGGAAACATTCAACACTCGACGCCGTCCGCAGCTTCCCCTAGAGACCTTGTAAACCTTCGTGCACCATCTGCCGGCCAAGATAGGAACTGTCCTCACCGTATCNGTGCACCATCTGCCGGCCAAGATAGGAACTGTCCTCACCGTATCACTGGCCGCGTGTGGAATAACCGAAGGCCATGCGTCGAGAGCGCACTCCCCAAGTCACTGCAACGACTAACACTGCCACAATGCGTAATTACTGAAAGATGCCAATACTCACTCTAACTTCCATTTCGTAATTACGTTCAGTAATTACAACGAACATTCAAATGACTGTAGCAAATACTATTAGTGTTCACCGCCTCATTTGTTTCGGTAATACAACTCGTGTTATGAACCAAACTGCAATGAGTGTACTTTATTTCCCGATTCACGGGGACTTCAGGGTGACGGACCCTCAGAACCGTCCACAAACTATCTTTTGCTTACGTCACATGAGGCCAGTATAAATTGTCGTTTTGTAGTGCTATATGTTTTGTGCACCGGAAAGGTGTGCTGGGGAGCCATAATACTCTGTCCGGAAAGTGCATGCACTGAGGCGCCTGCCAAGCCTCCAATACGCCAGCAACCACACGCGACATTGTTTGTATAATATGGGGCACAGGGTTCTTTAGGCCGGGTTTCTCGACCGCGGCCCACATCAAGTGTCTCGTGCTAACCCGAGCGGATTCCCTTATTGGTTAGCTGACGCCCTACGGACACTTAAATTCCATATTTACGGACCTGTGACACCCCGCACTGTGGCACACTCCACAAATTATATGAAAACATAACTGAGCAGAGGTTATTTCCTTTCAACACTAAGTATGTGTTTAACATTAACAAATTCTTTGCATTTAGTTATATACATTATACTACATCTGAAACTAATAAGAAGCCACAGTTCTTGTCCATCTGTATATTTTTCGAAGTAAAAATATATAATTTAATGATATTAAGATGGTTTGTAATGTAAAGAAGGAACTTACAGTCAGAAAACATTGATCATCACTTGTCACTCAAACGAAAACAGTTACTAGAAAATTGTTAGTATGCGAAAATAAGGCTACCCTCGATACCTTTTTAAGGTAAAGATTTAAATAATACATTTTATTATATTCGAGTAAATATTACCTGGATGCAGATGTCGTTGCCGCCATCGTAGGAACAGCGAGTGCCATCCACCACATTCTCTCCCGTCGCGAACACTTTCTTCGTCTCCTTGCTCACGCAGATCAGCTGACACTTCCTGCTTTCTGGAGCACACAACCAAAGTAACATTATCCTTCATTCCGATTGCAGATAAAGCAGACTGAATGACAATTTCCTTTCAGTAAAATTTAACTTTGACAAGCACATTAATTAATTTTGCTTCTCAAAGTACTTTGCAGCACACACTTAATGTTAGCAGAAAATAGTTTTTATTTTATTTTAAATTTCATACAAAATGAGATGAAATTACATCTTTAGTTCAGACACAAAAGTAAATATTGTTGTTAGAGATCACTAGATTAAATTAACTATTACAAACATAACCAGTTTGCATTTGTGTGGTCTAAAAATNATATTGTTGTTAGAGATCACTAGATTAAATTAACTATTACAAACATAACCAGTTTGCATTTGTGTGGTCTAAAAATTGTCTTGGCATGTTATTTGGAATCTTCGAGATCGGGAAATTAAGGAATATTTGTGTGTTAATGAAAGAATTAACTTTACACTTTAATATAATTCGTTTTTTAATGATGTCAAATTAAACTGAGGAAGATTGTTTTCTACTTTTGTAATAAACTATCAGTTCTTCCGGGAAACGTCAACGAACGAAAAATAAGAATTTGACATCGAAAGGACTGTAGAACCTCGTTTATCTGGATATATTGTTACTGAATGTCATTCGGATTTACAAAAATTCGGACAGTATGAAATTAAAGAAAAAAATTAATACTGTCGCACAAACCATGGTCTATTCATGTAAGAAATTACTGTTTATTTCCACAGAAAATTATAATAATATTTAGGAACTTGAACTCCTTAATTTCAATATAAAGTGATATATAAGGTACAAATATACTGCATTTAACAATCCCGATAACCCAAAAATGCGGACCAAAAATGGCTGGACAAATGAGGTTCAGTTGTAAATAAAATTGGTAAAATTATTCTTATATATTATTAATTGTTAAGTGTTACTGGGTGCAGGTAAACACGAATGTTTAATTTCCGAATGTCATATTTACGCCAGTTTATTGACTCAGGCTAATCAGGAACTAAACCTGAGAGGCGAAGAGTCTGGGAGATTCGTGTCTTGTGATGCAACAAGCACCTCAAGTGCCGCAGGTGCTTTCATACCTCAATTTCCAGAATGCGAGCTACACACGGTTTCATATTACAAAATACACTCGGCACAAAGGTTCACAGTCTTCAGTATGAATTGCCTTGGTAAAGCTATAAATGGATGGCGATATTTTATGGAGAACAAAATAGGGGCCTTGGATAGCCAGTTGCTCTCTTTTTACCTTTAATTTGTAATCAAAAGATATTTAAGCTCTACAGACATTTTAAGACCGCCTTAAGTGCTGGCAACAACTTCAACATCACAGTTCATTTTGTGGAGACTAACACGATTCAGAAGTCTCGCATTTAGTTGGTTTCCATCAGCAGAAATTTTTTTGGCAATAAAATTTTTGCAACAGTCTGAAATGCCTATATGGTATGGCTACCATTTAGTGAAGTACAATGATAAGTTTAGCATATATTCCAAGCTTCGTAATGTTGCATATCGTTTTCACTCATCAGACACCTGTTAAAACAGTGTGGCATCTTAAAAGATAACACAAAATCAAAATTTTGGTTAGCATCAGAATAATAAATATATCCAAATACTTAAGTAAAATGAATCAGTGCATGATTTTTTAAAAAACAATTTACTGCTTATTAATCATTCCCATTGATGCGTGCCACATCCCTCCTCTCCTAACCCGCTCGTGCTGCTACACCAGCGCAGCAATACATGCCCTGTACTGGGGACGAGTCGACCCGAACATGGCAGCCACCCTACCAGACTCCAACGCCGGCGACGGCTGCTAGAAGTACACTCCATCTGCACTACTTCCCAGGCACCACCGGAGTCAGGTGGCTGTCCTACTTTCTTTCCCTCGAGAGATAACTCTTGAGGCCGTGACAATTCGGGTCTACCAACACCACCAAGAGAAGTCCCCAGTAAAAATACCGCCAAGGGAAATGAATGTAGCGAGGAAGACACAGTTGTTCCCATGTTACAGAAACCCCTTGTGTGCCCTCTTCATTCATTGTTTACGTCCCCGAACGTGTGTTGTGCGTGCAGTGAGTGCGTGGAAAAGCACTGTGCCAATTTTACCTGTATTTAATTGTAAAGTAACAGTGCTATTCATTAACAAAGGCAGCTTTGGGAACTTTTTTTTAAACATAATCGAGCTTGAGTGCCCTCATTTCTCCTACAGAGAAAACGGACTCTTCAAATGCGAGCCACCCATTGCCAACCTCTAATTTTGTAAATTAAGGGTGCAATTTATTTATTTTTATTAATTTAATATAGTGCCAAGTGTTTTCCCAACAAATTGAATCATGCAACATACTGAGAGAGACAGCACCGGCAGCAATTGAAATTATGATGATTACATATTTTTGTGCCAACATGTTTTATTTTCTCACATCATTTGAGTATGCAAATTTATACAAAGGGCTTATTATGTTTTCTTATGAAGAGTAATTGTATTTGTGCTTATTTGTTAACCTTATATAGTGTCTTTGTATTTTTACAGCCACTTAATGTGTATCTGACCAGGTGTCCAGGCGGCATCTGCCATGAAATTTCAGTTGGTTTCGAGCTTTTTTTCAACAGTTATCATTTTGTCTGGAACTAACTTCTCTTCTGCCTGCCCGAAAACTATGCTGATCCCAACCAGCAAGCTCAAATCGCGCCAGGGGCTTAACTACAACTAATTCGCATCGGCCATGTGCCTTTTCATCCGTGTAGGTTGGTAATGCACCTGAGCCATTACACTAATGTTAAGTGCCTCTGATGAGGATAATTTGGCGTGTAAAACCGGTGAAAATGTAAGTCTGTATTTTTATTTTACTGCCGACCGCTTCACAGCCTATTAAAAATGTAGTCCTTATGAATGTTGCATTCTCTACCCACTGTGTAACTGCAATCATAAAGTGCTGTATTAATCTATATCGCAGTCGGGGGTCTCAGGCTGCGGCTAGGTGGCGATGGCCACCGATTACGGTTGTGAAGGGCACCACCCAGCTAAGCAATTATAATGCCCCGGCTGGGACAGGGCAGGAGACTCGTAGACCTCAGGGTTGTGCGATGTTCGGCAGTGTGGCGATTTTCAGCATATCCCCGGAGGCAGTTAATGTGGGTGTACTGTAGTTGAAAAATACGTGAACTTAAAGGCGTGGGACTAACTAGTTACTCCGGGGCTATCAGGTCTCGGAGGCATAATTGGATACCATAAGTATTTCGATGTAATCACATCAGCAGCTCTGTCTGAGATGGCGCTCATTTATACTTCTATGAAATTAACATAAAACCTATTACAATAAGTTTACCTACCTTCTTCCTCACACCTGAGACCACAGCAGCCCATCAAAGGGCTTGCCCAAGTGTGTAGATAATTCTTTCGATAAAAACCCGACCACCTAACTAATAATTCCTATGCCATTTTCTGCCTTTATGCCTGACCTATGTACGTGAGCCAATATTTATTGATGCAAGTGAAATTTTCTTCCTGTAATTTGTTCCTGTGAAAAATCCTGCATTTTGACAACATTCCAATTTTTCCTGGTACTTTCCTACACCACAAATGACAAGATTCCATGCCATCAGGGAGTGGTGCCAGTTCAGGTCACAAAGTACAGTGTCAGCACAGGAAAATCAACAAAAACATGGCGACCATCAGCCGACCATGCCACTACCATGCTACACAACGAGAGAGCCGATAGTAGGACTGGTCCTCGCCACATTGAGGAGCATCATACAACCCCCTCTCTCCACCAACCAGACGAGACAGGAAGGCAGCAACAGGCAGCATGTATGCATGATTGACACATCACCCTTTCATTCGATTGGGCGGGTCATCCCTGCCCTGCATGGCGTATTGGAGGCAGAAGCGGGCGGATTGTCTGTTGACCCCGGAGGAGATCAGCTGCTTGCAACATGAAGTTTCCCCGCCAACCGTGAAGCAACAGCGGGTTGATATACTAGCATACCTCAAAAGACGTTGTGGAACTTATGTGCTCGAAGTGTGTTCACTCACTATTGGACACAGATCCTTTCACTTTTGTGCAACTTCAAGCTATCACCTGGCAGTGTGACAACTCCATAGCAGCCTAGTGACTATGCAAGGAAATTGACAATATTTACTTGGAATTGTGTGCCGAGGTATTGGTATGTACCACCGCGGGCCAAATGGCCTATTTGTGTGACCGCTGCATCATACCTCGTCAGGTCCAGGGTACCATCGACCCTGTCCAGGACACAACGAGTTGCAAGTGTGCTGTGACTCAAATCCCTAACCACACCAACCAGATTAGGATAAAATTAGAAAATGCAGCAATGTGTGTTAGTGTGACGGATTCAGCCAAGTCAGCCTTGCGTGCACTTTGTGTGACCTAGTGTATCACGACAAGTGTGTGAGTTAACAGGAACTTGACACAGTAACGAAATACAACTTCTTCCAGTGTATGTGGTATCAATACCACAACGCCCACCTGTTACTTTCTCCTCAGCAGCTCAACCTGCCATCTTCATTTTTGACACATCCAGATGGCTAGAACCATGTCAACAAGCCAACTGTGAGGGAACCAGTTCAGAGTTAATGTGCTGTGACAGTTGCCAGTTGAGGGTATATCTTTAGTGCATCACGACGATCGAGTGGTGTGACCATGGAAAGGAGCACTTCAGGTGTCAACAGTGCACACCACAACTCAGGTTGTTGCCACTGCAATGCACACTCCATGGCGTGCTCAGTCATGCTTCGCCACCAGCCCCTCCTCCGCTGGCACTTTCACCATCATTACTCCACAAGGCCGCAATACCGCATGGTGCCACACCCNGTGGCGATTTTCAGCATATCCCCGGAGGCAGTTAATGTGGGTGTACTGTAGTTGAAAAATACGTGAACTTAAAGGTGTGGGACTTACTAGTTACTCCGGGGTTACCAGGTCTCGGAGGCATAATTGGATACCATAAGTATTTCGATGTCATCACATCAGCAGCTCTGTCTTAAATGGCGCTCATTTATACTTCTATGAAATTAACATAAAACCTATTACAATAAGTTTACCTACCCTCTTCCCCACACCTGACACCACAGCAGCCCATCAAAGTGCTTGCCCAAGTGTGTGGCTAATCCTTTCGATAAAAACCCGACCACCTAACTAATAATTCCTATGCCATTTTCTGCCTTTATGCCTGACCTATGTACGTGAGCCAATATTTATTGATGCAAGTGAAATTTTCTTCCTGTAATTTGTTCCTGTGAAAAATCCTGCATTTTGGCCAACATTCCAATTTTTCCTGGGACTTTCCTACACCACAAATGTCAAGATTCCATGCCATCAGGGAGTGGTGCCAGTTCAGGTCACAAAGTACAGTGTCAGCACATGAAAATCAACAAAAACATGGCAACCATAAGCCGACCATGCCACTACCATGCTACACAACGAGAGAGCCGATAGTAGGACTGGTCCTCGCCATATTGAGGAGCATCATACAACCCCCTCTCTCCACCAACAAGACGAGACAGGAAGGCAGCAACAGGCAGCATGTATGCATGATTGACACATCACCCTTTCATTCGATTGGGCGGGTCATCCCTGCCCTGCATGGCGTATTGGAGGCAGCAGAGGGCGGATTGTCTGTTGACCCCGGAGGAGATCAGCTGCGTGCAACATGAAGTTTCCCCGCCAACCGTGAAGCAACAGCGGGTTGATAGACTAGCATACCTCAAAAGATGTTGTGGAACTTATGTGCTCGAAGTGTGTTCACTCACTATTGGACACAGATCCTTTCACTTTTGTGCAAATTCAAGCTATCACCTGGCAGTGTGACAACTCCATAGCAGCCTAGTGACTATGCAAGGAAATTGACAATATTAACTTGGAATTGTGTGCCGAGGTATTGGTATGTACCACCGTGGGCCAAATGGCCTATTTGTGTGACTGCTGCATCGGACCTCGTCAGGTCCAGGGTACCATCGACCCTGTCCAGGACACGAGTTGCAAGTGTGCTGTGACTCTCAAATCCCTAACTACACCAACCTGATTAGGATAAAATTAGAAAATGCAGCAATGTGTGTTAGTGTGACGGATTCAGCCAAGTCAGCCTTGCGTGCACTTTGTGTGACCTAGTGTATCACAACAAATGCGTGAGTTAACAGGAACTTGACACAGTAACGAAATACAACTTCTTCCAGTGTATGTGGTATCAATACCACAACGCCCACCTGTTACTTTCTCCTCAGCAGCTCAACCTGCCATCTTCATTTTTGACACATCCAGCTGGCTAGAACCATGTCAACAAGCCAACTGTGAGGGAACCAGTTCAGAGTTAATGTGCTGTGACAGTTTGCCAGTTGAGGGTATATCGTCAGTGCATCACGACGATCGAGTGGTGTGACCATGGAAAGGGGCACTTCACGTGTCAACAGTGCACACCACAACTCAGGTTGTTGCCACTGCAATGTACACTCCATGGCGTGCTCAGGCATGCTTCGCCACCAGCCCCTCCTCCGCTTGCACTTTCGCCATCATTACTCCAAATGGCCGCAAGACCGCATGGCGCCACACCCACTGCAGTGACAACAACAGCACAGCCACAGGATTTCTTCATGACAGTACCTGCATCCACACTGACATGCTTCCAGGTCCTACCATACTTTGCAGATCTGCCTCTGAAGACACAGCTGCCTTCCTGCAGGACTGCATGAGCAGACTACAACATTATGGCATGGAGGAGGAAGACTAGCCAAACTGCATCGGTGACAGACTTAGTGGTGATGCAAGACAATGGTGGCATGGAATAGCACACTATTGCATCACATGGGATGAGTTCTGCCATGCCTTCGGGTGCTGTTTCGCGGGAACTTTCACATCATTGCAGGTGCGCAGCCAAGTGATTCAAGAGAATTAGTAAACGGACAAACTCCTATCCACCTTCGCCATGCAGAAAATAAATCAATATACGACCTTCCGAGTCTATGAAGGAGGCTCTTGAAGTTGTAGTGGGCACAGTGCAACCAGAATTTGGAGGTGCATTAGCCCCGCTCATTCTCTATCCAGTGGACAACTTCACATGCTCTGGTGATCGTGGAACATACGTCCATGTCAACAACTGCACAACTCCATCGCGACTCCATGCATCCATATCATTATCGCAAATAAGAAGGTAAAGAAGGTACTTTCGTGAGGGAGGCACACACCAAACATACGAACAGATCACAAAAAAACCGTCGAAAACATCAACCCCCAGTGATGGACACATTCCAGATAAGAAGGGACCAAGTGATACTGCTCAAACTCGCTCAGGATATGGACCGCCGCTGTTCGCTTGCAGTTACTGTGATAGCAGATGCACTGGCATGGCGATTTTCCGAATCACTTGAAGAGGCTGCGTGATGGAAAACTGATGCTGAGAAACTCTGGAATGGGGTAGAGTAGCCAGATGTCACCTACCCCACGAAAAAAAGGTGTTTTCCTGGACAGACTGCGCAACAAGTTATAATCTCTCAAATCTGTAGCAATAAAAACCAGGTCATCCACATCCCAGTATTTTTAAACAATAAACAATAAATTAATACCGCAGCTTCCCATAAATTTGTCTGTGAACTTAATAGACATGTGTCAATCATTACATAAACATAACAAACTAGAAGATTGATATTGATTTCATGGTACATAGAAGCTAATTATCGGTTGAGATTCTTTAGACAAAGGTATTCGGTGATATGCTGTATTAAGGTGAACGGTTGTGAAGAACTTAGCTTGACCGAACCACAGAAATGCAAAGTGCCGATCAGTAAGGGGCAACTATTCAATCTAAATTTTATTAACTTTTCATTAATTAGCATATATNCCATATATATAGTTTTTTGATTTGGTTGAAAGACTAGAAAAGCAGGACTGTCGTATTAAAAAAGTAGATTATTCAATCACCCCTTTATCTGATAAATTCTGCTCCTCTAGTTTCAGATTTTCCGTTTTCGGTTGGGGCTAAGCAGAAAGTTATAGGCAGCCGACGAGAGAGACAAGGCAAAGGATTGCGTGTGTTTGTCACCGTGTGGAGCCACCTACCCCACCTTTCCCTGTCTGCATGTATGTACCTGTGGTTCTGAAAACATTCGCTTTATCACTGCAACACTTGGCTGGTAGCACATTTAAGACATTTGTTACTTAGGGCTTATAATAAATCATTTTTGATNGCTGGTAGCACATTTAAGACATTTGTTACTTAGGGCTTATAATAAATCATTTTTGATGCCAGGAAAGTGATGCTGACGCACTGAAAATATCGCATTAGGAGTAAAAGTCGTCTAATATGCAAGGCCTCATTCGCACACACTTTGTTGCGATAGTTGTGCATAACTTATCTGAATAACCAAATTATTAGTATACAAAACCTAAAAGCAATAAAATAATTTTAATAAGGTNGTTGTGCATAACTTATCTGAATAACCAAATTATTAGTATACAAAACCTAAAAGCAATAAAATAATTTTAATAAGGTATATCTGGAGACACGTAAAAGAGTAAAAAAAAAAACGCAAATATGTGTCTATAAAAAACAAAATCGAGTTTCACGGTGACGAAAAATAGAAAGAAGGAATATATACAGATTCATATCTTTGTTTTTTTGATCCAATCTTAACATATATATGTAGTGTGGATGTNAGAAAGAAGGAATATATACAGATTCATATCTTTGTTTTTTTGATCCAATCTTAACATATATATGTAGTGTGGATGTGTTAGCAAATAATGAAAACAAAAATAACACACACACAAATTCTTTTTAACTATGCATAGGATAGCCCGTGCCTGACAAGGAATTGGCAAGCTCTGATTTGGATGAGGATATATCTTCATCACTTGAATCACTGGAGTCACTGTCACTGTTCACACATAAAACAAAGCTGTCGATAGCATATCCCATCAGCACATCCGTCTTCCAGTAGCGTTCTTATATTTTGTGAACACGTAAATAATAAACTTCCCAGTCCTGCTTGGTGACAAAGGAAATCGCTCTTCGTGTTATAACTTCTAGCTTTGCTAGACTGAATTCTCCTGTGACATTGCATTCTCATACAAGTCTCTTGGCCTTTGCCAACACGAATTCGATGGCATTGAGTTCGCACATATAAGGAGGTTACATAATTATATCATGGCAATGCGATTTCAAAATCTCATCTATTCGGTATGTTTTTTCACTGCCTTTATGAATTTTAATTAGGCTGAAAAGTTCAGACTTCCTTATGTTTTCGCAAAATTTTACTTTGTTATTTTCTTAACAATATATATCATTTCTTCCTTGACAGAATACCTTGTTGGAGGTTTATTTCTTTGCATGCAGTGAAACGAAGCACTGTCTAAAACTACAACACTTTTTTTCGGGGAGATTGCGTAATAACATTTCAATAATCCACTTTTGAAAATTGACTGCATTCATCTGACCATGATAGTCTCCAGATGAATTTCCAGCCTTAAATATTAGTAACGTGTCGTCCAGAAATCCATTTCGAGTTTTCGCATGCACAATAATTAAGCGGTTTGATGAACTCATATTGGTCAGAACACTAAGCTGATCTTTACTTTGCCACTGTTGAAGGTTAAATAGTCCACCCACGATTCATCAGCGTAAATAATTGGCCGCTTATCTTCTCTGTAATGCTGCACTGATTTTAAATATCTTCAGTACCAGTGGACAATATTTGTGCGCTTAATTAAAATTTTTCTTTTGTTGCCACAACCTTTCCACTTAAATCCCATTTCTTTAAAAATTCTCCTCAAAGCGTGCACTCTCCATGGAAAGTCAACTTTGTCTTTAATGGGACCCAGCAGTTTGGGACATGTAGGTACTCTCTTCTGTACTACAATAAAGTGTTCAATTAGATCCGTTATTATCCTTCTATCAAAATCATCACATTTAACGTTTCGTTCTTCTGGATGCGAGCGATGTTTACCTGGTGCTGACAGCGATGTATCGACAGAATAGTACTTTCTTTACGGATCCTACTAACTGTACGAATATAAATATCTGCATACTTAGATGCACACAGGTTGGCTTGGTTTAATGAATGCTTCACTCGTTCATCACGCGCCTCTTCATCACATTCTTGAATTATATGTCTGATAATGTTTCGTGCCTCACTGTGAATTGTTTTACCTTTCTTCCCCACTGGCTCCACGTGTAACACATTTAAAAGACTTGTCAGACACTCCCGTAACGTCGGCAGCTTGTACCACTGACAGAGTAACATCACTACACAACCCAGTTCACGAAGCCGAATAATGATTTACAGTTTTTGTAGTGGCTAGAAGCGTAGCTCTAACGTTAGTGTGGACACACGCATTAGTGAAGGACCCATCTGCAGCCCCAACTACCAACCCTCTCCACTTCTCGTCAACGCCCTACAATAACATATTATATGTCTACTAATCTAATTTGGCACTTCAAAAGGTTAGAAAGTCCCAAAGGTAAAGTGAACCGCTTACACAACTACTTAATTGACAAAAATTGTTTATCGGTTAGGTGCCCATAGATGTTAGCCGGTTATGACGCCGTAAGCACCTTCCCCCAGAGCCCTTGTCGACCCTCGCGGGCCATCTACCGGCTCAGGTAGGAACTATCTTCGCCCAACACCGGCAGTGAGCAGCATGATCCATGGCGATGCGCCCAAGACAGACATCTCAGGACAATACAGAAACTAAGAGTGCTACAAGGCGTAACAACCACCAGATCTAATTAAGTGGCCTAACTGCAAGGTTACAATTAACGTCAGTAATTAAGACGCCTCTACAAATGAATGTAGAAAGTTTCCTAAAAGTACACCACCACAGTGTTCGTGCAAAGTGACGACCAGATGGTCGTGAGATCAAAGCAATCACGTAACTTTTCACAAAATGAATTAGTGGATCATGCAACTATTAAAAAACAGACACTCCAGCTATGATTGATATCTATATTAAGTGTCATGAATAATTAATTANGGATCATGCAACTATTAAAAAACAGACACTCCAGCTATGATTGATATCTATATTAAGTGTCATGAATAATTAATTATAACGAATATTTTTTGATTCTGACAGTGGGACACCGAGCCCAAACCGAGGCACACTCAACTTTTTTGTTAACATATATGTAAACTAATTATTAATTAAAAATACATCTTATTTAGTATGTAGGAATATACTCTTAGTGTATAAGGGTTTCCTGCATATGTTTTTCTTACAGGCGATGGGAATAAATTCTAATCATGTCAACGTCATTAGAGTTTAATTTAATGGAAGTGGTATGTTCACTTAGTGCAATATATTCCCACATAAACCTCTCTTTTTATTATATTTTGAGATAATTATGTTTTGGCAGGTGGTGGGCAGCTACTGTTACCAACACCTTGCCAAGTCTTCGCCAGTCTAGAGAAAACAGGCACTAGGGCAAGTCACATCACGAGGCTCGGGGGTGAAGCAACTTTCGTGTGCCAATCATTTAACTTCCATAGAATTTAACTTATACTGGAACATTTTTCTCTTCCTTTGTGCACCCCCGTGTTCGCGTCCCTTCCGGAGCAGACTGTATCCTGCTACTGCATTATTTTTACATTTTTTTTAATGTCCGGCCAACATTTTGTATACAGCATAGGCCTGTGGGGGGGCTTCTTGCTGCACTCCCGCTTATTTGAGTGTACCACCTCATTTGCTTTCTGTAATAGTGCTCGTGTTCTGNGGGGGGCTTCTTGCTGCACTCCCGCTTATTTGAGTGTACCACCTCATTTGCTTTCTGTAATAGTGCTCGTGTTCTGAAACCAACCTGTGTGAGTGTACTTTAATTCCTGCTTAACGAGGAGATTAAAGGCGAAGGACCCTCTCAACCATCATATACCTGCCACATTAGCTACATCAAGTAAGTCTGTGTAATTCTGTTTTTGAAGTGTTATATGTCTGTGCATTGGGATGGCATGCCAGAGAGCCACAATACCCCATTCCAGTAAGTGAGTNAGAGAGCCACAATACCCCATTCCAGTAAGTGAGTATGATTTCAGGCATCTAACTAGCCTCGACGACGTCAGTCACCACATGTGACTTAATTAAGATATGGGGCACAGCGTTCATTAGCCCTGGCTTTTTAAACTGCGGCCCACATCAGGAGCCTTGTACTAACCAGAGCGGATTACCTTTACTGGTTAGCTGGCGCCCTCCAGACATTTAACTTCCATCTGTCGGACCCTGTGACCACCCCGAAACATGTCAGCTGGCGCCTTTCCACGTGGTTAAACTCTGCTGCATTAGGATGTCCATTTGTGAAGCAGCCATTCACCATTGGCATGAGCTGAAGGCGAATATGCCGCCATTTTGGCGCTGAATTCCTGGCGACAAAGGGAGCTATCTTCCTTCCCCTCTGTTGTCACCATGCACCTCTCTGATCGGCTGTTCCACCCACTGAAGGGGAGAGTGAGCGCACATACCTCACCCCTGCACCTGGTACGACAATAACAACCGGAACAGCACCCCACATGCACAGACACCCATGCGAGCGAAAGGACCATACCCCCCACGAAGATATTCTGTGCAACATCACCCATGCTCCCATGCACATAACCAGATTCTGAATGGATTGTTGGCTCATGGACATTTGCAACATTTGCCAGAATACAAAGGACAGTGACCCTTTTGCAAAATACGAGCCATCATAGAACATTTGACTTTGGCTTCTGCCAACATATGCCACTTCCATGCCAATAGTACTTAGCCCACGAGCCGAATTATGTACAATATCCGTTGTAAACGAAAACAGCGGAAACTAAGGGCGTCACCTAGTGTCATGCAGGCACTGCGAACCTGCGTATCATCGCAACTGTCTGAGTATGGCCGAACGATTCAGTGCAAGAGCAAATTGGTTCATGTGCACCCATTGAAAATTCGCTAATGTGAACAACCATTGCACCACTTCTGCCAGAGGCAGTGCTCAATGCAATGAGGGCAAAATAACTAGTGATAGACTGTCAGCATCCGATCCTAAAACAGGTGATGTGAACCGAGGAACATTTTTAATGGTGTTCGGCGTTTCAGCAACAGAATGGGTTACCAGGGTCGCAGCAGCTGTTGCCAAGATGCCGCCTAAACCGACAAATCATCTTACATTCAACCCACAACGGACGTCAACTTCACACAGGTGAACTGTGTCCACCGCCTGACCCGGCACATCCAACCTGTAACTGTAAGACACCACAGCAACACAGTCAAACGATGCGGAAAACGGGGCAAGCATGACATGTCCATACTACCACCCAGGCAAAAAGCTCCAGCAAGACATCACTGCAATGGAAGCATTGTGATGTCATTTCCTCACAGAGCAAGCAGTTCACAGATAATCCAATAGAACAACCACAAGCACCCCAGTTAGGTACTTGGAACGACGAAAGGCGCATTGAAAGTATGTCGAAACTGCATGTGAAACTCGGAGGTGTAGCAAGAGCGAAGCAGAGTTTTCGTTACAAACAGTGCCATGGTAACATCAACTAGTGAAAAGTGCTACATGCCACTGCTACATCAAAAACTTAAAACAAACGTTCTCAGGCAATCCAGTCAAGTACAATGAATCTGCGCTATGTGTTATGCTCATCACATGACGACATGTCATCACACAAGACTTCACAGCCGTGATACAGAACATCTCAAAGGTTAGCAGTAGCCTGTCAGTACCAAAACAAATTTGTGACACAATTTACATTCATATCATCCTTCATTCATACATTTTAATAATCACCAGTGTCATTTATTTTAGTTTCGTTATTCAGAATATTTTCCTGGAAGTCATTAAGTTCATTGTGTTGTTCTGTCATTGTATTTGCACACTTTTTCGAGTACTCATATTTGTTTACGATTGCACATGCATCAAGTGTTAAATATGTTCTGGCNTTGTATTTGCACACTTTTTCGAGTACTCATATTTGTTTACGATTGCACATGCATCAAGTGTTAAATATGTTCTGGGAACAAATTCACTCTCAATCCATAGTTACAAATTCCAAGTCATGTCAAACATTCAGCACTACACTTCGGCAAGCTCATGTCATACACCACAGTGTTTTTTGTTGTGTATGACCATTGTTTACGCTGCTGACTCGTTACAGTGTGAGTGCTATACGTCTGGCTAATTCAATCATTCACTCATTTTCTGGTATGCAGAGATAATCGGAGGTCAACAAGCTTCTCTCCGCACCCGATGCCATTACATGGGCAGATGTATTCGGCGGGTATCATAAGCTCCCGTCTGCACCTATCATCCCCACAAATGCAGAGATGATCGGCGAGTAACCAATTTCCCCTTCGCACATGGAGATAACTGGTGGGTAACCTATCTCCCCTTCGCACACGGAATTTTCATAAACAGTCGTAACATATAGTCTCCAACAGCGAGTGACAGCGAGCTGAGATGCCGCAGTGTTCTTATCAGCAGACACGCACATCATTTGATACAATGTATCACCATTCTTGACAAGGTACAATTCTGTATTTACCTTACAGTATAATAGCCTGCAAACGTTTTGTACCATTTAATTGTAAATTGTTTACATCCGCCAGTTAACCATTGTTTAGGTTTACCCTGAAACATTGTTTACATTCCATTTCACCGTTGTTTACATTTGCCAGGACATTGTTTACATTCTTCAGAGTATTACTGTTTACATCAACCAGTGCATCAGTGTTTACATGTACAGTGGCCCGTTGTTTACATTCACCAGCTAGTGTTTACAATTACAAATTGTTTTCATCAGTGCTCACTCTTATTGCTCAATATAATTTAGGGTTTTGTACTCGTTGCTTTATGTGTCACCAAGCTCTTAGGAATATTTTTGGTAGGTTTACTATTGGTAACATAATTTTTATATCGCAAGTGTTAAGAATTTGAAAACAGTCCGATACCATACCGCAGTCATTATCCCTTAATCAGTGATGTACCAAAACATTCATCACCATCATCAAGAAATTCTCACCCCACGGCCTTCAACCACACTGACGACTGGCGCCCAGCTACTCAGCAAAGGGCCGGTGGCCGCGATTCAAGCCAGCTGGGGGAGTTCACCTGCNTTGTATTTGCACACTTTTTCGAGTACTCATATTTGTTTACGATTGCACATGCATCAAGTGTTAAATATGTTCTGGCAACAAATTCACTCTCAATCCATAGTTACAAATTCCAAGTCATGCCAAACATTCAGCACTACACTTCGGCAAGCTCATGTCATACACCACAGTGTTTTTTGTTGTGTATGACCATTGTTTACGCTGCTGACTCGTTACAGTGTGAGTGCTATACGTCTGGCTAATTCAATCATTCACTCATTTTCTGGTATGCAGAGATAATCGGAGGTCAACAAGCTTCTCTCCGCACCCGATGCCATTACATGGGCAGATGTATTCGGCGGGTATCATAAGCTCCCCTCTGCACCTATCATCCCCACAAATGCAGAGATGATCGGTGAGTAACCAATTCCCCCTTCGCACATGGAGATAACTGGTGGGTAACCTATCTCCCCTTCGCACACGGAATTTTCATAAACAGTCATAACATATAGTCTCCAACAGCGAGTGACAGCGAGCTGAGATGCCGCAGTGTTCTTATCAGCAGACACGCACATCATTTGATACAATGTATCACCATTCTTGACAAGGTACAATTCTGTATTTACCTTACAGTATAAGAGCCTGCAAACGTTTTGTAACATTTAATTGTAAATTGTTTACATCTGCCAGTTAACCATTGTTTAGGTTTACCCTGCAACATTGTTTACATTCCATTTCACTGTTGTTTACATTTGCCAGGACATTGTTTACATTCTTCAGAGTATTACTGTTTACATCAACAAGTGCATCAGTGTTTACATGTACAGTGCCCCGTTGTTTACATTCACCAGCTAGTGTTTACAATTACAAATTGTTGTCATCAGTGCTTACTCTTATTGCTCAATATCATTTAGGGTTTTGTACTCGTTGCTTTGTGTGTCACCAAGCTCTTAGGAATATTTTTGGAAGGTTTACTATTGGTAACATAATTTTTATATCGCAAGTGTTAAGAATTTGAAAACAGTCCGATAACATACCGCAGTCTTTATCCCTTAATCAGTGATGTACCAAAACATTCATCACCATCATCAAGCAATTCTCACCCCATGGCCTTCAACCACACTGACGACTGGCGCCCAGCTACTCAGCAAAGGGTCGGTGGCCGCGATTCAAGCCAGCTGGGGGAGTTCACCTGTGACACCTCTGCCGTCAGTCAGCATGGTGTTACAGCCGCCCTTCTACACTCAGCAGACATCAGTCATCCAGTCCCTTCGTGACAGCACCCATGCCCAGCATCCAGATGATCGATAGGGAAGCAGTGTCAGCAATCAAGGAGGTCTGAGGTGACTCGCCAATCAGCACAGTAACTTTGATGCCCATCACCGGTACTACAGTTACACCATCCCACCTCCTACCTGCACCGACGCCTGCCATCTACACACCCGATATGGGACTGGTTGACAGGAGGCAGGGAGAAGAGTGGTTGGAACACATCAGCACCTGCCGACAGGACACATGGGACACAGATCGCTACTACAGCGATGCCTCTAGTGTCCTTCTCTACTGGCCACAGCGCCGCTGGCGTCTACCCTAGCACTACTGTTGCTGTGAGGGTAGCACATCATCACCATACCAGCATCACCGACGAACCGCCGAGTTGCCACGATGCCGCCAATCACCACTACCACCTGCAGTCACACCCAGAGCGTGGGCCGCCCTGCTGCCTAAAGCTGTTGACACCTGCTGCACATGGGGTCGAAAGGACTCCCACAAGGAGGCACTTAACGCTGTCGCGGCTTCCCCGAGAGCTCTTGTCGACCCTCGTGTGCCATTTACCGGCTCAGGTAGGAACTAACTTCTCCAAACACCGGGCATGTGCAGTCTGACCGAAGGCCACGCGCACATTACAGACATCGCAGGCCAATACAGAAACTAACAGTGTCACAATGCGTAACTTCCACCAGACTTAATTAAGTAGCATAACTGCAAGGTTTCAATTAACGTCAGTAAATAGAACGCCTCTTCAAATTAATGTAGAAAGTGCCGACGACGTGGTCGTGAGACCTAAGCAATCACATAACTTTTCACAAAACTAATTAGTGGATCATGCAACTATTAATAAACAGACACTCCAGTTATGATTGATATCTATATTAAGTGTAATGAATAATTAATTATAACGAATATTTTTTGATTCTGACAGTGGGACACCGAGCCCAAACCTAGGCACACTAAACTCTTTGTAAACTTATACATAAAATAATTATCAATTAAAATATATCTGAATTAATATGGAGCAAAAGTCCTCATAGTAAAATGGGTTTCCTGCATATGTTTTTCTTACAGGCGATGGGAAGACTTTTTCGAAAACAAATTCAAATTCTTTTAAAAATTAGTGTCACGTAATTTTTATCAATTTTAAACATGTCAATGTCATTAGATATTAATTCAATGCAAGTGAAATGTTCACATAGTGCAATGCATTCCCACATAATCCATTTTTATTTTATTTTGAGGGATTTATGGTTTGGTGGGTGGTGGGCAGCAACTGTTACCACCACCTCGCTAATCCCTCACCAGTTTAGCGAAAGGCGACATCAGGGAAGGCCGCATTACATGGCTCGCAGATATGAAGCAACTTTTGTGCGCCAATCATTTCAATTCCATAGACTTTAACTTATACCGGAACATTGTTGTCTTTCATCATGCATCCCGAGTTCGCATCTCTTCCGGAGTAGACTGCAGCCCCTCCAGCATTATTTTAACTGAAATTTTTTTGTTCAATATTCGTGCTATGTTTTGTCTACATCAAAGGCCAGTGCGCGGCCTCGTGCTGCATGCCTGCCTATTTGAATGCAACCCCTCATTTGCTTTCTGTAATATTGCCCGTGTTCTAAAACTTACTTTTGTGAGTGCATTTTATTCCCGCTGAACTGGGAGTTTAAGGGCGACGGACTCACTCAACCACCAAATACCTGCCACACCAAATAAGTCAGTGTAATTCTGTTTATTGAAGTGTTATATGTCTGTACATCGTATCGGCATGCTGGTGAGCCACAATACCCCAGTCCGGTAAGTGTGTGTGAGTTCAGGCATCTAACTATCCTCAACGGTGTCAGTGACCAAATCTGACTTAATTAAGACATAGCAAACAGGGTTCATTAGCCCGAGTTTATCGACCACAGCCCACCTCAAACACCTCAAGAGTCTCGTGCTAACTCGAGCAGATTCTTTTTACTGGTTAGCTGGAGCCCTCCGGACATTTAACTTCCATCTGTTGGACCCTGTGACCAATCATGAAACGCGTCAGTTGTTTATATAATAATTCGTCAATTGTTTCAAAAGCAATACACTGTTTGTGTATTCCTTCTCAACGAAGGAAATTAAATTTTTAGGTTCAAACTTAAGCATTAATTACTTATCATGAATGTTTTAATCAAATCCTGCATAGGTAATGTAATAAGTACCAAGAATTACAGCAGAACTAGGTTTTAAGCAAACAGACATTTACTTATATAGGTCAAATGAGATATCTGTATTAAGTTTTCCTATTAGTACAAACCGAAATTGGTTAGGCTTTACTGGAGGCAGTACAACACCTGAAATTATTTGGTGCAATATATGTAGAACTTTGAAAAGGATTATCTCAAACCATAATTTGAGCAGATCTAGAATCCACCAATGCGTTGATAACTAGATTGCCTAAAACAACCACAACACAATATGTAGACAGATTTTGTAGCTTTACAATACTGGGTAGATGAATATGCCCTTCTCCATGGTCGATATTAGAATTTCATGATTGAAAAGTACCAAACAAATATCGAAAATGCCGGCATAATTGGATGGACTGTACCAAGCGAGCATTGTACTGGTGATTACCAGGACGATACTGGCGGGAAGGTCCACTTAATAATGCACCCTGCTGAATGCATCATTTAACTGGCAACATCTTGGTGGCATGTATCCGACCTTTTCATAGTGATTACACACTGGTCTTTTAAATTTTTGCCTGGTAGAGGACTGAGGAGATTAATTTTTGGAAGTTTCCGAAATCTTGGTTTCAGTTCACTGTGCTAGAGATTTACTCTCAATTTAGCTAATTTTACTTTCAGAATTTTTCTCATATTTGATTTTTTTAGGTTTGTATTTATGTGTTTTGTAACAAATGCCTGATTTTAATGGATCTTATCAGCATATCTTATATTCTGTGAATGATAACATATTCTATACAAGTCAACAAATTTATGGGTTTGGCCATAGCTCTTGGGTGGTCAATCTGTCTAATTGTTTACAATTTCTACTTAATGTAAAGTTTGCCTAAAAATGACAGCTGATTCTTTTATACTGGATGTCCCACTCCAAGTCGAACACAGGATTTCATTCATAACTTTAATAATAAAAATATATTTAAACAAAATCTTCAACACATCTACTTTTTTTGATGAAATGTGATATCATCAGACTCCAAACAACACCTAACTCAGCGTTCCATATCGGAGACATTGCAAAGAAATAGGATTATGAAAGGCAGGAAAGGCTGTATTTCCATTTTGTATCATGGCATGATGTGTCTGCCCGCAGTTGTTTTGCCTCGTGACTGCCAGGGTGTCGCCAAACATTCTAATAGGGCACTGATATAGGTAGTCACCTATTGTTTTGTTTCATGGCCACCAGGGTGTTGCCAGTCAGTCGTCTGTGGTGCGGATGTTGATAGGCAGCTATTGTTTATCTTTGCCATCAGGGATTCATCTGTCAGTCTGCTGTGGGGCGGATAACGATAGACAGCTGTTGTGCTCCGGGGCTGAATGTGGATGTTAAAATGTGCATGGTGACCATATCAATTTAATGACTAAAAAAATAGGGAAAAAATGTCTTGGTATACTGCAGAGCAGTGTGTATTCCTTGTTCAGACATAGTGCAAAACATACTCGATTAAGGCATGTCAACAGATGTTCCAGGAAAAGTTTGGAGGCAGACTTNCAATATTCGTGCTATGTTTTGTCTACATCAAAGGCCAGTGCGCGGCCTCGTGCTGCATGCCTGCCTATTTGAATGTAACCCCTCATTTGCTTTCTGTAATTTTGCTCGTGTTCTAAAACTTACTTTTCTGAGTGCATTTTATTCCTGCTTAACTGGGAGTTTAACGGCGACGGACTCACTCAACCACCAAATACCTGCCACACCAAATAAGTCAGTGTAATTCTGCTTATTGAAGTCTTATATGTCTGTACACCGTATCGGCATGCTGGTGAGCCACAATACCCCAGTCCGGTAAGTGTGTGTGAGTTCAGGCATCTAACTATCCTCGACGGTGTCAGTGACCAAATCTGATTTAATTAAGACATAGCAAACAGGGTTCATTAGCCCGAGTTTATCGACCACAGCCCACCTCAAACACCTCAAGAGTCTCGTGCAACTCCAGCAGATTCTTTTTACTGGTTAGCTGGAGCCCTCTGGACATTTAACTTCCATCTGTTGGACCCTGTGACCAATCATGAAATGCGTCAGTTGTTTATATAATAATTCGTCAATTGTTTCAAAAGCAATACAATGTTTGTGTATTCGTTCTCAACGAAGGAAATTCAATTTTTAGATTCAAACTTAAGCATTAATTACTTATCATGAATGTTTTAATCAAATCCTGCATAGGTAATGGAATAAGTACCAAGAATTACAGCAGAACTAGGTTTTAAGCAAACAAACATTTACTTATATAGGTCAAATGAGATATCTGTATTAATTTTCCTATTAGTACAAAACGAAATTGGTTAGGCCTAACTGGAGGCAGTATAACACCTGAAATTATTTGGTGCAATATATGTTGAACTTTGAAAAGGATTATCTCAAACCATAATTTGAGCAGATCTAGAATCCACCAATACGTTGATAACTAGATTGCCTAAAACAACCACAACACAATATGTAGACAGATTTTGTAGCTTTATAATACTGGGTAGATGAATATGCCCTTCCCAATGGTCCATATTAGAATTTCATGATTGAAAAGTACCAAACAAATATCGAAAATGCCGGCATAATTGGATGGACTGTACCAAGCGAGCATTGTACTGGTGATTACCAGGACGATACTGGCGGGAAGGTCCACTTAATAATGCACCCTGCTGAATGCATCATTTAACTGGCAACATCTTGGTGGCATGTATCCGACCTTTTCATAGTGATTACACACTGGTCTTTTAAATTTTTGCCTGGTAGAGGACTGAGGAGATTAATTTTTGGAAGTTTCCGAAATCTTGGTTTCAGTTCACTGTGCTAGAGATTTACTCTCAATTTAGCTAATTTTACTTTCAGAATTTTTCTCAGATTTGATTTTATTAGGTTTGTATTTATGTGTTTTGTAACAAAGGCCTGATTTTAATGGATCTTATCAGCATATCTTATATTCTGTGAATGATAACATATTCTATACAAGTCAACAAATTTATGGGTTTGGCCATGAACACATGTCTTTAAAGCTCTTGGGTGGTCAATCTGTCTAATTGTTTACAATTTCTATTTAATGTAAAGTTTGCCTAAAAATGACAGCTGATTCTTTTATATTGGATGTCCCACTCCAAGTCGAACACAGGATTTCAATCATAACTTTAATAATAAAAATATATTTAAACAAAATCTTCAAAACATCTACTTTTTTTGGTGAAATGTGATGTCATCAGACTCCAAACAACACTTAACTCGGCGTTCCATATTGGAGAAATTGCAAAGAAATAGGATTATGAAAGGCAGGAAAGGCTGTCTTTCCATTTTGTATCATGGCATGATGTGTCTGCCCGCAGTTGTTTTGCCTCGTGACTGCCAGGGTGTCGCCAAACAGTCTAATAGGGCACTGATATAGGTAGTCACCTATTGTTTTGTCTCATGGCCACCAGGGTGTTGCCAGTCAGTCGTCTGTGGTGCGGATGTTGATAGGCAGCTGTTGTGTATCTTTACCATCAGGGATTCATCTGTCAGTCTGCTGTGGTGCGGATAACGATAGACAGCTGTTGTGCTCCGGGGCTGAATGTGGATGTTAAAATGCGCATGGTGACCATGTCAATTTAATTACTAGAAAAATAGGGAACAAAATGTCTTGGTATACTGCAGAGCAGTGTGTATTCCTTGTTCAGACATAGTGCAAAACATACTCGATTAAGGCATGTCAACAGATGTTCCAGGAAAAGTTTGGAGGCAGACTTGTTCTGAGTAAGTCCACCATTTGGGCCCTGGCGAAGAATCTCGAAACTAAGGGAACTTGATTAGACAGAAGTGAAGGGTATCTTCCAAAGATGCCACAAGAAACTATCGAGAACGTAAGGCTCCAACTAATGGCCTCTCCAAAGAAGTCGCTGCGGTGACTTTCTCAGGAAACCAGATTGTCAACAAGATTTAGTCATAGTGCAGCAAAAAAAAAAAAAAAAATACAAGTTTAATGTGTACCATATCTATCTAATCCACGAACTCAAGGAGCATGGCAAAGTGTAATATGTGGCATACTGTCGCTGGTTGCAGACACTCATCCATGCAAACTCGAGTATTCTGGATTATTCACTTTTTCCGACGAAGCTTGGTTTCACATTTCAGATCATATAAATTCTCAAAACTCCCNGGGAAAAAATGTCTTGGTATACTGCAGAGCAGTGTGTATTCCATGTTCAGACATAGTGCAAAACATACTCGATTAAGGCATGTCAACAGATGTTCCAGGAAAAGTTTGGAGGCAGACTTGTTCTGAGTAAGTCCACCATTTGGGCCCTGGCGAAGAATCTCGAAACTAAGGGAACTTGATTAGACAGAAGTGAAGGGTATCTTCCAAAGATGCCACAAGAAACTATCGAGAATGTAAGGCTCCAACTAATGGCCTCTCCAAAGAAGTCACTGCGGTGACTTTCTCAGGAAACCAGATTGTCAACAAGATTTAGTCATAGTGCAGCAAAAAAAAAAGACAAGTTTAATGTGTACCATATCTATCTAATCCAAGAACTAAAGGAGCATGACAAAGTGTAATATGTGGCATACTGACGCTGGTTGCAGACACTCATCCATGCAAACTCGAGTATTCTGGATTATTCACTTTTTCCGACGAAGCTTGGTTTCACATTTCAGATTACATAAATTCTCAAAACTCCCATCTTTGGGCAAGTGAAAATATCCACGCTATGATGTCATTATATTTCACATAAAGCAAAGTACATCTGTTGAAAATTTCGTTACATTATCTTCATTACTGTTAACGTTATCAATGAAAAACTTAGTTCGGCTTGGAGTGGGACATACTCTACTATTCATATAGGTAGAAAGTAATTCATCGAGTGCCTGAAGCCAGTTGAAGTATTTTATCCTGAACTGAGTGAGGAGAGAGAGGGTATAAAGTAATTAAGGATATTAGTATGATACTGATAAAGGATAAGGACTGTGCAATGACTGGATGTGTTTATTCTCTGAGGGGAACGTGGGTAAAAATATAAATTACTTCAAGCAACTGCGGTTCTACAAAAGCGTTACTAATATTTAATTTTCAAAATGTGATTCGGCTTTAAGAGNCAAAGTGTAATATGTGGCATACTGTCGCTGGTTGCAGACACTCATCCATGCAAACTCGAGTATTCTGGATTATTCACTTTTTCCGACGAAGCTTGGTTTCACATTTCAGATCATATAAATTCTCAAAACTCCCATATTTGGGCAAGTGAAAATATCCACGCTATGATGTCATTATATTTCACATAAAGCAAAGTACATCTGTTGAAAATTTCGTTACATTATCTTCATTACTGTTAACGTTATCAATGAAAAACTTAGTACGGCTTGGAGTGGGACATACTCTACTATTCATATAGGCAGAATGTAATTCATCGGGTGCCTGAAGCCAGTTGAAGTATTTTATCCTGAACTGAGTGAGGAGAGAGAGTGTATAAAGTAATTTAGGGTATTAGTATGATACTGATAAAGGATAAGGACTGTGCAATGACTGGATGTGTTTATTCTCTGAGGGGAACGTGGGTAAAAATATAAATTACTTCAAGCAACTGCGGTTCTAGAAAAGCGTTACTAATATTTAATTTTCAAAATGTGATTCGGCTTTAAGAGGTCCGCATAGTTACATATAGTTTTCGCGTTCGAGGCTGAGAAGCACGGGAACTATAAGGGCGAAACTGTCATGTGCATAAAGTGCTCCACTGCCACTATTCGCAAGACTTTGAAATGGTGCACAGTATCCTCGTCGTATTGCATGTACCTATGGGACTTTCAGCAGTGACCCTAATATTTTATTAGTGAAAGTATATATCAAGGTTCATTGCAGGGCCTTTAAGTATTTTTGTATGTATCTGACATATACAGGATGATTCTAAAATCATGGGACAAACATTGAGGGGTGGTAGAGCTCACTAAAACAAACAATTATTGTATAGGAATATATGGGCGGAATTGATGCGTTGAGGCACAAACACAAAAACATAACACATTAACGGAAACATAAAATGTTCATTAGCAGCATACGTAACAAGTGATTCCGTACATAAAACGTTAAAACAGTTGCTGGAAATGCATCCACCAACAGTCACGCATGCTGAAGGACCTCTACACATGGCGTGATTGGCTGACAATGGTGGCGATAGTTGAGGGCAGTCAAACGGTGAGTCAATGACCTGCTGCATCAGCGAACAAAGCATTTGTGCTTGAGAGTTCGGCCATGATGGGTGATTTTACGAAAAGCGAAAAGGCAGACATGCATCTAATGTACGGTGCTGCTAATGGTAACGGCAGAGCAGCGCTACGGCTGTATCGGGAACGCTTTCCACGTAGACGCATGCCTAACCACAAAATGTTTGAGCGATTACATCGGCAACTTTGTAAAAATGGTTCATTTATCGCCAGTACTGATGGAAGGGGTCGATCGAGAACTGTACGACAACCACACCTTGAAGAAGTCATCTTGGACCATGTGGATGAAACACCCGGCACAAGTACAAGGGCTGTAGCATGTCATCTACATGTCAGTCAACCAACGGTTTGGAGAGTTTTACACGACGAACCTTTCACCCCCATTCCAAATACAGAGAGTCCAAGCTTTGCAGATGTGTGATTACCCTCTGCACGTGGCTTTCTGCCAATGGTTCTTGCAGCAGTGTGCGTTGCAGCCAGCTTTTCCAGCTTATGTGCTATTCAGAGATGAGGCGACCTTTACACACGAAGGCGTTTTCAATGCCCACAAGCCCACAGTTATCATGTGTGGGCAAAAGAAAATCCACACGCCACACGCCCATATGCATTCCAACAACGCTTCTCTGTGAATGTTTGGGCAGGTATTGTGAATGATTACCTCATATGCCCATATCTCCTACCAACCCGACTCAATGGCCACTGTTATCGGATATTTCTGGAAGAGGTTTTACCAGAATTGCTGCAAGACGTTCCGATTGGCGTTCGCAATCAAAAGTGGTTTCAGCATGATGGTGCGCCAGCCCATTTCAGTATGGAAGTCCGCAATTACCTGGATGCTACTTTTGGGGTGCGCTGGATTGGGCGTAGTGGGCCAGTCCGATGGCCACCACGATCGCCAGATTGATCTAGTCTTGAGTTTTTCCTATGGG
Source organism: Clitarchus hookeri (assembly GCA_002778355.1). Taxonomy (NCBI): domain Eukaryota; kingdom Metazoa; phylum Arthropoda; class Insecta; order Phasmatodea; family Phasmatidae; genus Clitarchus; species Clitarchus hookeri. Next base: position 84,943 of record NQII01001208.1, read on the forward strand.
GGCTTTGGAAAGCCCTCATTTACGAGACTCCAGTTGATTCAATTGAATACCTCGTCGCTCGACTATCCTGTGTGGCTGCACGCGTGCGTGAAATACCCGGCGTATTTGAATCTGTTCGCCAATCACTCCACCGACGCTACCAAGCTAGTATTACTGTCGGTGGTAGCAAGTTTGAGCAATTATTATAAAAATTGCTGTAAAAAGGCATTTAGCGGCGACGTTGTAAATAAACAATGTTTTGCATTTCATGTGTTATTTTTGTGTTTNTTGCTGTAAAAAGGCATTTAGCGGCGACGTTGTAAATAAACAATGTTTTGCATTTCATGTGTTATTTTTGTGTTTATGCCTCAACGAGTCACTCCCGCCCATATATTCCTATACAATAATTGTTTGTTTTAGTGAGCTCTACCACCCCTCAANACATTCTTTATCAATTGAAGCTCCTAAAATCTCAGAAGAAGGCAGTAGCAGATATTGTTTTGCCAACAATCCAACATTCATCGTGGTTCGCATTTAGTGAAATGGTGCTTCAGACACTTTTATGCTCGGAAGACCAAGAAGAAAGGAAAGCANCGTGGTTCGCATTTAGTGAAATGGTGCTTCAGACACTTTTATGCTCGGAAGACCAAGAAGAAAGGAAAGCAGGGGCCCAGAAGATAACTGAATTAAGGAAGCAAGATGATGATACACCAGGAGACCTATATGTTCGGCCTAGGAAAACACCTGCAGTAAATTCAAATGCAACTTCCCTTTTGGAACTGATAGACTTGTCAGAAAAAGTATACGAACCTCTACTTACTTGTAAACTCAAAATATCAGAAATAATAAAGTTTTTTGAAGAGCCAATGCAAGTTCCAAAGTGGCCATGTCATGGACAGTCCATAGAGAGGTGTGTGAAACAAGTAACAGAGGCTTCTGGCAAAGTGTATACTCACGAGAAACGAGAAGGATTCATTAGAGGCCAGGAAGCACGCAGAAGAATGATGTCTGGGAATGAATCGAAGCAAGATTTGATGAATATTGCTGGTTGAAGATTTTTACATTTTTTACACTGTGTTTTTAGTGTTTCATAATAAAGACAAAATACAAATAAAATTGTTTGAGCTCATTAAATTACGTTTTGAGCAAATTTTGTTGGAGTTAATATTAAGTTATCCCCTTTTTTCGGAAATTTCAATATAGATTATAATCAAGCGCAAATTTACCCAGGTAAATCTTTGTGAATAAGGAAAAATCTTTTAAATAAGGATATTACACATCAAAAGGCACATTTTTGGACCCCCTCATTCATAAAAATCAAGAATTTTAATTTTTTCCCTCCAAATTGACACGCCCTAGTATTGCATGTACCTATGGGACTTTCAGCAGTGACCCTAATATTTTATTAGTGGAAAGTATATATCAAGGTTCATTGCAGGGCCTTTAAGTATTTTTGTATGTATCTGACATATACAGGATGATTATAAAATCATGNTGATTCTAAAATCATGGGACAAACATTGAGGGGTGGTAGAGCTCACTAAAACAAACAATTATTGTATAGGAATATATGGGCGGAAGTGACGCGTTGAGGCACAAACACAAAAACATAACACATTAACGGAAACATAAAATGTTCATTAGCAGCATACTTAACGAGTGATTCCGTACAGAAAATGTTAAAACAGTTGCTGGAAATGCATCCACCAACAGTCACGCATGCTTGGCGACCTCTACATATGGCGTGATTGGCTGACAATGGTGGCGATAGTTGAGGGCAGTCAAACGGTGCGCCAGTGACCTGCTGCATCAGCGAACAAAGCATTTGCGCTTGAGAGTTCGGCCGTGATGGGTGATTTTACGAATAGCGAAAAGGCAGACATGCATCTAATGTACGGTGCTGCTAATGGTAACGGCAGAGCAGCGCTACGGCTGTATCGGGAACGCTTTCCACGTAGACGCATGCCGAACCACAAAATGTTTGAGCGATTACATCGGCAACTTTGTGAAAATGGTTCATTTATCGCCAGTACTGATGGAAGGGGTCGATCGAGAACTGTACGACAACCACACCTTGAAGAAGTCATCTTGGATCATGTGGACGAAACATCCGGCACAAGTACAAGGGCTGTAGCATGTCGTCTACATGTCAGTCAACCAACCGTTTGGAGAGTTTTACACGACGAACCTTTCACCCCCATTCCAAATACAGAGAGTCCAAGCTTTACATATGTGTGATTNGAGAGTTTTACACGAAGAACGTTTACACCCATTCCACATACAGAGAGTCCAAGCTTTGCAGATGTGTGATTACCCTCTGCGCGTGGCTTTCTGCCAATGGTTCTTGCAGCAGTGTGCGTTGCAGCCAGCTTTTCCAGCTTATGTGCTATTCAGAGATGAGGTGACCTTTACACACGAAGGCGTTTTCAATGCCCACATTTATCATGGTGTGGGCAAAAGAAAATCCACACGCCACACGCCCATATGCATTCCAACAACGCTTCTCTGTGAATGTTTGGGCGGGTATTGTGAATGATTACCTCATATGCCCATATCTCCTACCAACCCGACTCAATGGCCGCTGTTATCGGATATTTCTGGAAGAGGTTTTACCAGAATTGCTGCAAGACGTTCCGATTGGCGTTCGCAATCAAAAGTGGTTTCAGCACGATGGTGCGCCAGCCCATTTCAGTATGGAAGTCCGCAATTACCTGGATGCTACTTTTGGGGTGCGCTGGATTGGGCGTGGTGGGCCAGTCCGATGGCCACCACGATCGCCAGATTGATCTAGTCTTGAGTTTTTCCTATGGGGGCTTTGGAAAGCCCTCATTTACGAGACTCCAGTTGATTCAATTGAATACCTCGTCGCTCGACTATCCTGTGTGGCTGCACGCGTGCGTGAAATACCCGGCGTATTTGAATCTGTTCGCCAATCACTCCACTGACGCTACCAAGCTAGCATTACTGTCAGTGGTAGCAAGTCTGAGCAATTATTATAAAAATTGCTGTAAAAAGGCATTTAGCGGCGATGTTGTAAATAAACAATGTTTTGCATTTCATGTGTTATTTTTGTGTTTATGCCTCAACGAGTCACTCCCGCCCATATATTCCTATACAATAATTGTTTGTTTTAGTGAGCTCTACCACCCCTCAATGTTTGTCCCATGATTTTAGAATCATCCTGTATATTCTGAGCTAGCACATTTTGAAAAAGTATACTGAACTGGCATTTCTAAAGTTTATGACATCTTGATAGTACTAAAAAGACCTCGTCTGACGTGCGTGTTTATTTCGCAAATCAGCATATTGGACGCACATTAATATTTTAGCAGAAAAAAAAAATTGGAATGTAGTTTAAGTATGGCTATTCACAAGGTACCACTCCACTGATTTTGCAAAACTTGATCAAGGGAAAATTGTATGTTGGCCCAGGGTAGACTACAAGGGATCAGACTGACGAAAGTTATTGAGAATTGTGTCATGTTGTGGTGGTTCCTGTGGCATCAGGGTATGATTAAGCCAGCGGCTGAAGATGTGCGGCGGGAGACTAAGCAGACGAGTGGTATCCTGCTATGGTTGAGCCAGCTGCTGAAGCCGTGAGGCAGGAGTTTGGGCAGACGATGGCACTGCTCTGCCTTGACGTCCCTCAGCAGCTCGGTACATGTCTGGACACTGCACATATTCAACTGCTACTAGAGAGTGAGCAGTGCTAGGTAAGGAGGTTTGTGTCACCTTGTGGTGGTTCATGAGTCATCCAGGTATGGTTAAGTGAGCGGATGAAGTCGTAAGGCAGGCGTTTGGGCAGACGATGGCACTGCTCCACTCTGACGTCCCTCAGCATCTCGGGACACACCTGGAAACTGCACAGCTTCAACTGCTACTAGAGAGTAAGCAGTGTTAGGTAAGGAAGGTTGTGTCACCTTGTGGTGGTTCATGAGGCATCCAAGTATGGTTGAGCCAGCGGCTGAAGCTGTGCGGCAGGAGTTTGGGCAGACGACGACACTGCTCCGCCCTGAAGTCCCTCAGCGGCTCGGGACACGCCGGGACGCCACATAGTTCGAACTGCTCGCTGCGGCCTGGGCAGTCGTCGCCACCGTACTCCGGCCTGTACCACACACATGTCCCTCACACACATGACTCTCATAGGCATGTGCCGGGTGAAGATGATTTGAAGATCAAAGAGGAATCTTGGCAATTTCGCATTTTCACTAAGCAGTGCGTGTGTTCCAAACGACCACTAAATTAAAAGTATCCTTAATGTAGTGTAGACTATTTATGATGAATGTATCAAAATTCAGTGTTAATTTGTATTTATAATTTCGTAAATGTATGTCTTCGTTTTGTGGTTTGCATCCTAATTACCTAATCCTGTGCAAGCGAGTCTGCTTTCCAACACTCCTAGCCCCCCAACCTCCACCCCACAAACTGCACTTCATTGCACTGGCAGTCCCATACAGGGGAGCTGGAAGCTTTCTCAGTCATGTTAGGTTGATGGAGGGGGCAAGTTCGTGTAGAGAATTTTGCGCCTCTAGGTCTAGATACAGTGTCTATTGGCAACATGTAGTGTAGATGTTGTTTACTATCCACACATTATTTACCAAAAAACATACACCAGTACAAAAATATTGTATGACATTGTGTGGTGACCTCAAACTTTATTAAATAAGTGTGAAAATCTACAGCTACACCTTGTAAAGCGTAAGTGAGTTTGGGGGAGGGGAAACTGCCCCCATGCCAGCTTGTCATGGAGCAGCCACTTCTTCCTTTATTCCATAATTTAACTCTGCTATTGGAAACATATATAGATGGCATTTTAGATATATGGTAAAAGAGCTTTGAAATATTTTTGCACTTTCCCTGAACTAGTTTTAGTGAACTAACACATTATCATAACTTAAGCAGTTTCATCGACGACGTGTGAGTCAATGTTGAGGACACGAGCAGAAGACGGAAATCGCTCTAATTCACCGCGAGTCAGTGAAAGATGCCTAAAAAATCACCATGCCTCTGCTCTGTAGGGTAGACTTCACAGTCGTTTGCATACTTAGCAGATATCAACTACTGACTTGTTGCTTGCTGCTACAGTAGAAGGCCGTAACTGTACCTTGCCTAATACTGGTTCGAATGGGACATACTCTCTACAACTTCAGCTCTCAGAGGTGTCGAATGTGTAGCTGGGCACATGTTGATGCGTTGACGAGTGTCGAGAGTCACCACCCGAATGCATGAGAACTTGGTCATTAAATCCCCCATAATTTAATAGTTACAAAGTTTGAACACCATATGTTAAAAATTATGTAATATTGTAACAAATTGCCCAGGGCTTATCCTTCGCACTCAGTGGTCCAATGAAGTTTCCTTTCTGCCTCAGTTCATGCCATGGTTTCGCATTCGTGGTAAACCCAGGTACAACTCGATGGTAGTAAGCACGTGAGTCCAGAAAACTCAGTACTTCTATTTCGTCGGTTGGTGGTGGCCAATCTTATATTGCTTTGTTCTTTTCGGTGGTTGTTTCAATTCAATGGACCGATTTTACATTTCCCAAGAAATTTATTCTCTTGTAATAAGTTGTAGCATTTTAGAAACAAGTCTCAGGTTTGCTGCAGCTACTTTCTTTAATACGGGACATGCTGACAAGAGTGTGGAACGAGTTTGATTATCGCGTATATGTCGTTCGGGCCACTTATGGTGGTCACATTGAACATTTATGAATGTATGGCAAACAAACTTCGTGGTTCCACGGTTCATTTGATTGGTCAATCAAGGTTGTAGGTTTTTTTGTTTTGATATTATAGACCTTCAAAGTTGGGGTATCTCTTATACTTATCATGTATTATTATGTTGATCTTGCCTAATCAAGGTTTATTCCCACAAAGTGCGTTCTGAAGAATCCAAAATGGAAACAAGTTTTAATGCAGTCTCTCATTACTTTATTTAAAAAAACATTTNAAACAAGTTTAAATGCAGTCTCTCATTACTTTATTTAAAAAAACATTTAAACTACTGAATTATAGCATAGCATTAAGAAGTATCACAACATATATACGCTTTATTCTTTAACATGCAACATACATGCATACATACTTTTCTGACAGATTTGGTAGTGTGGGAAGTACTTGTTGACTTGACAGAAATGGTCTTGAGAGCCAGCCGATGAGGGTGAAATGAGGTTAGAATGGAGCAGAGTCGGAATGCAAGGGTGGGGGAAATGGGAGATCCCGAGAAAAACTGCCGATCAGCGGCATCGTNGTCATGTTAGGTTGATGGAGGGGGCAAGTTCGTGTAGAGAATTTTGCGCCTCTAGGTCTAGATACAGTGTCTATTCGCAAAATGTAGTGTAGATGTTGTTTACTATCCACACATTATTTACCAAAAAACATACACCAGTACAAAAAATATTGTATGACATTGTGTGGTGACCTCAAACTTTATTAAATAAGTGTGAAAATCTACAGCTACACCATGTAAAGCCTAAGTGAGTTTGGGGGAGGGGAAACTACCCCCATGCCAGCTTGTCATGGAGCAGCCACTTCCTTTATTCCATAATTTAACTCTGCTATTGGAAACATATATAGATGACATTTTAGGTATATGGTAAAACAGCTTCGAAATATTTTTGCACTTTCCCTGAACTAGTTTTAGTGAACTAACACATTATCATAACTTAAGCAGTTTCATCGACGACGTGTGAGTCAATGTTGAGGACACGAGCAGAAGACGGAAATCGCTCTAATTCACCGTGAGTCAGTGAAAGATGCCTAAAAAATCACCATGCCTCTGCTCTGTAGGGTAGACTTCACAGTCGTTTGCATACTTAGTAGATATCAACTACTGACTTGTTGCTTGCTGCTACAGTAGAAGGCCGTAACTGCACCTTGCCTAATACTGGTTCGAATGGGACATACTCTCTACAACTTCAGCTCTCAGAGGTGTCGAATGCGTAGCTGGGCACATGTTGATGCGTTGACGAGGGTTGAGAGTCACCACCCGAATGCATGAGAACTTGGTCATTCAATCCCCCATAATTTAATAGTTACAAAGTTTGAACACCATATGTTAAAAATTATGTAATATTGTAACAAATTGCCCAGGGCTTATCCTTCGCACTCAGTGGTCCTATGAAGTTTCCTTTCTGCCTCAGTTCATGCCATGGTTTCGCATTCTTGGTAAACCCAGGTACAACTCGATGGAAGTAAGCACGTGAGTCCAGAAAACTCAGTACTTCTATTTCGTCTGTTGGTGGTGGCCAATCTTATATTGCTTTGGTCTTTTCGGTGGTTGTTTCAATTCAATGGACCGATTTTAGATTTCCCAAGAAATTTATTCTCTTGTAATAAGTTGTAGCTTTTTAGAAACAAGTCTCAGGTTTGCTGCAGCTTCTTTCTGTAATACCGGACATGCTGACAAGAGTGTGGAACGAGTTCGATTATCGCGTAGATGTCGTTCGGGCACATTGAACATTTGTGAATGTATGGCAAACAAACTTCGTGGTTCCACGGTTCATTTCATTGGTCAATCAAGGTTGTAGGTTGTTTTGTTTTGATATATAGACCTTCAAAGTTGGGGTATCTCTTATACTCATCATGTATTATTATGTTGATCTTGCCTAATCAAGGTTTATTCCCACAAAGTGCGTTCTGAAGAATCCAAAATGGAAACAAGTTTAAATGCAGTCTCTCATTACTTTATTTAAAAAAACATTTAAACTACTGAATTATAGCATAGCATTAAGAAGTATCACAACATATATACGCTTTATTCTTTAACATGCAACATACATGCATACATACTTTTCTGACAGATTTGGTAGTGTGGGAAGTACTTGTTGACTTGACAGAAATGGTCTTGAGAGCCAGCCGATGAGGGTGAAATGAGGTGAGAATGGAGCAGAGTCGGAATGCAAGGGTGGGGGAAATGGGAGATCCCGAGAAAAACTGCCGATCAGCGGCATCGTNAGAATGGAGCAGAGTCGGAATGCAAGGGTGGGGGAAATGGGAGATCCCGAGAAAAACTGCCGATCAGCGGCATCGTCCGGCACGATTCCCACTTGCGAAAATCTTGGGTGAGCCAGTCAGGGATTGAACCAGGCTCGCCTTGGTGGAAGGCGAGCAGTCTAACCACTCAACCACAGCGGCCCCTCAAGTAATTAGTACTTTGTAATTTTGTAATAAGTTGTGCATGTTACAGTAGAGTGAAGTGCTCCGTTGGAATGCATTCTTCTTTTACGTAAAGCAGTGTAGGTATGGGCTGTTTACGGTTAATTGAACACTTATGAAAACATTAAACAAACTATGAAAATTGTCACTGCCCCTATCTGCATGTATTATAAAGAGCACACTGAAAGGCATGCGCCCAGTAAAGTTGATAATGGCAGAGGGAAAGTAGTGTGTATCTTAACTCGGATTAAGTGTGTGTGTGGCAAACAATTGTGAATACTGAAATTATTTATTTTGCTTTCTGTTTTTTAATTCATGTAACTGTAAGAATAAAGTTTGTGAACATTTAATTTTCTAATAATTTGACAGTTCCATTCGACTGACGCATGGATAATGTGATCGAGGCCCTAACAAGAATACATAATGTTCGTATAGGCTATTCACGGTAAAGTGAGCACCTTTGAAAGCCCTCTCATTTGGAATAATAGTGAATAAATATATTTTATTTTAGGTTTAGACGTTAACTTCTGAGTGCGGTGTAATATACACACTGTGGTTATTACTTACATGACATTATTTATTTTAATAGGTGGTTAAAGGATAAAAAAAAAATGGATGAAAGGGAAAAGTAACTAGGGCTTCAAAAGTACTGACTTTACCGCGAACAGCGTATACAAGTATATGGCAAGCAGGACTTGTAGAAGTGCTGAGGTGGTTGTGGAGAGCGTGCAGGGGCGCAGTGCGCGCGTGCTCACACGGGGTTGTCGCAGGCGCGGGAGCGGAAGCGCACGCCGGCAGAGCAGGACCGCGAGCAGGGCGCCCAGCGTCCCCAGGAGGACCAGGCACCGTGGCGCGGGTTGTGCAGCACGGGGTCTCT
>NQII01001208.1:94036-171629 GCA_002778355.1 Clitarchus hookeri
CCCGCCGCACCAGAGGTGCGCGCACGGCTCACCCACCTCGAAGACGCGGCACAGCGAGTACCTGCGCATCACTGCAGTCCCTGCACACTCGTCTCTACCGCTGTCCCCACACTCTGTCATATACCTCGGTATTTACATTCACACGTGTTTCTATATGCTACTTCACGTTATCTCATCTATTCTGGTTTCTTAGCAAGTACTATGCACCTATTCTGGTTTAGCTAAATAAGAAATTAAATAAATTCATTGTAAATAAATAAATTAAATAAATACATATATGAATAAAAAGGAATAAAGAGGTAATAAAAGAATAATAAAAAATAAAAACAGCAGTACAATAAATATACATACAGTGTATAATTTATAATTATATATAAAACAGATAAATATACAATAATTTATGATTATTGTGTAAATAACATAACAAATATATAAATAAAACAAATTAAGAAAATCAATAAATACGAAAAAACAAGTTTCCCCCCCTCCATTGTCACTGATATGTTCTCTTCAAATATTGGAACCTTTCTTAAAGTAGATATTTTTTTGGCAGCGGTAGGTAATAATCGTTATATCTATTTTGTATTAGATTAATAAAATGTTTTTTTTGTATAACACTTGCCTATATGATAGCGACATCTTTGCTGTGTGCGTTACAATTTGTAGTTGTTGCATCTTTTTTCTTAACAGAATCTGATTTCTTATCGAGGTGAACGTAAGAATACTAGCAATCTAAATTAAAATTAGTTAAAATTTCTTGATAAAATGAGAATACTGTACTTTAAATACAATTTCAAACCTTTTACAGTGCACCGCTCATGCAAATGAAGCATTTCAAATACAATTTCAAAGACGTTCTGCATGAGGGAATATTTCACGCTCGCTCTGTTATTACGTACGTGGAAAATATTTGTTTGATTAAACAAATACGTTAATACTCTAGTAAAATTCATTGACTGGTTTATACTGTTGAAACTAATAAAGCTGTACACTTTTATACTCTTTATACAATTTAAACTGATAAAGCTATGAACATTATGTAATATATCAAAATACTTATTAAAATTAATATTAATTATCTACATTTCAACAACACGGGAAGTTCTCTCAGTACAACAGGAAAACTCGACTTTGTGAAAGTATGAGAATGAGAATTCCGAAGTTAATGGTTACTTTTCATGCCGAATGCTCTCGCGGTAGCTTTGCAAGACGATTATGCTCTTTTACGTAGAGAACCAATGAGATCGCAAGAGTCTAAAAATCCAGCATTTTCCCATAATGAACTTTCTGAACTATGGGCTCACTCACGTAGTGCTAAAATAGCCTAATTATTAACCCTTTTGGAAATACTAACAAAGTTATCTCTGTAAAAAGTGAATATCAGAATTGTATGCGCGTTTTATGTTAATACCTTTCAAAATTGTCTTGCTAAAATATACTGACATTGTTACACAATTTTCAAGAAATTGTAATAGTGTGACTGAAACATTTCACGGAGTATAAAACGCCACAAAATTGGGAACGGAACCAAAACGACCATTCAATTATTGCGAGGCAATAAGTTTTATTGTTTACATTAACAAATAAGGTTGCAATTTTGAAAGTAAACAAAATAAGTGTTTAGCTTTTCTACCTACTTCTGAATAGCGACCCTTTAGGCTTGCACGACGAAGGAAAAATTAATTTTAATATTTCATGCATTTTACGTATAGGCTGTTTGTAAAACATTAACGTAGTGTAAAATATTAATGTACCAAGTCTTAATGGCCATTTAAATAACACTGGAAATGCACTGGTTTCAAATCACACCGAATTAACGTCTCTTTTCGGAGCAAAGGGGATAAATTACTTATATGAAACTACACTTGTAGCGAAAAGCCAGTAGGTTTATGTATTATTTGCGAGATGCTCACCCATCACCAAACTCCAGGCGACACTGCTCGTCCATGCTGTATGTGGCTTGCAGAGTTGAATTGAGGTGCGTGGCATTTCTTGATCGAGGAGTGTTCAGAAGACATTTCCACTTCCTACAACATGCAATACACTCTACAACATTGTATAATATCATGGATACTTAACATGTTCTTTTAAATGTATCTATTCTTAAAAAAAGAAATTCTTTACATCACCGACCGATATTTTGAAGCGATATAGAAAGGATACCCAAAATTACAATTAAAAAATCAGATACCATAAAATATGTGAAATTCGCCCTGTCAATTTTATTTTGTGCTGAACATCTCCCATTTCATAGTAATCACTATATGATTTTAGAGCAATTATTGAAAGATTATTGGGTGTTTTGTAATAAAAAATAAACCCCTGTGGTCACTGCAATGTATCGCGAGCAAAATGAGGCAGTGAGAATTTTCACTGATTTTTTTTTAGTGTAAATCATATTACACCACAACCTACTTTCTTAAAAATTACAGTAAACTAGCTTAAAATGACTTGGAATAATGATTATTTAATCACATCACCAAGAATTAATTGTTCGACTGAATATTGAAACACCGAATAACTTTCGATACGATTTTTAAAATAAATGTAACTTGGGCTCAACATACTGCTTTGTATTTTGAGTGAAATTCATGACGAAATATCTTGTATTCTAAGTGAATACATTTACTTACTTGAATGAGGATATCTACCACGATGACAATGAACTTCGCAAAGTTTAATATAAAATAAATTATCCTTTTCAATTACTTTCCATAATTAAATTAAGCTTCCCATTCTCATGAATTTAAAAGAATGTAATTGCTTTAACCCAATAAATGCCATTGAACAAAACAAATAATCATTAATTTTGTAGCTTTCTTGTAATGCAATTTGTTGTATACGTGTCCATATTGTTAGTATTAGAGCTAGTGATTATCGAAAAATTGTAAGATTTAAGGTATGTTATGGATATCTGATATCAAAACAGAATTTGTTTGTCAGGTTAATAATGATAAAACATAAACTGGAAGTAACGTATGGTGCTTACCGAGGCGCCACGAGTAATCCTCAGTTTTTATTCCACAGCCTTCGTCAAAGGTGAACATGATGGTGAAAACTCAGTAGTGCATATCTCTTTTTTTGTAGTTCCACCTACCATCTGTATTGGAACAAATGTCGTTATTGACTAATTGTTAACCAGTATGGAGTGGCGATGCCACAGTGTCCCAATTAAAGTGTCCTGTCCTTACATACGTGGCGAGATTTNTTGTTAACCAGTATGGAGTGGCGATGCCACAGTGTCCCAATTAAAGTGTCCTGTCCTTACATACGTGGCGAGATTTACAAGATTGTATTCAGCACGTCATTTTTAATTTCATTTTTTGTAAAAATTTTTACTGGCTGTATTGTTTTAACAAAAATGCCTAAAAATAAGTGAAATCAATTAGAATGTTATAAGGCGCGTTACGCTNTACTGGCTGTATTGTTTTAACAAAAATGCCTAAAAATAAGTGAAATCAATTAGAATGTTATAAGGCGCGTTACGCTCTTAAAAACAAAAAAGGAATTGTGATGGTTATGTCCCGAAAATAATTCTGGTGCAGGCTACAGTGCAGAAATGAAGCTAAACGTGGAATTCAGGACTGAAATCTGGAAGTCATCCACGACAGACTGGCCTCAGAATACGCGGTACAAACTACATAAAATAATAAGTGTTACTGAAGTGAGGCTCATGACGATTTTTGTAGCCAGCTAAGTAATTAGCAACGTAAGAAAAATTTTCATGTTTTGAAAAGTCTCTGTTTTAAAAATAGTAATGAATTTTTCTGAATGATGAATTTAGACATTTGTATATTTACACACAATAAAATGAACCACAAATTTGTAGCCTCCTTGACAAGATGGGTGAATCTTGTCCATCATAGGAAATATCACAATAGTTATTGACACTACATTTTCACGTCATATACAACCAACAATCAAGGCCTTACTCTCCTTTTTATTGCTGAATTAAAAAAAAAACCAGTAGATACTAGTAACATGCCAGTTGATGTGGAATTCTTAGATGTTATAGTATACATAGTAAACATAAGTTGATTCAAAAGTCGGTACGATGGTGAACTCGACAATATTACACTGAATTCCTTGTAATTTTCAAAACCCTTAGTTCTCTTGCTCACTGATATTTTGAGTTCCATGTCCAAATAACCCAAAATAATTCCCACTTGAAATTTCAATGGTTTGGAATGACAGCTTCTTTCTTAGCAACTTTACTAATGTTCACCAATGAACTAAGGTTACAAAACATTTTCGCCATGCTAGATGTATTACAAGTTTTACATTTAAACTCAGATAAACACAAAAAAAAAAAAAAAAAAACCACACAGATATCTTCATACATACTTATACTGGAGAGCCAAATAAAAAAAAAAAAACAGGTATAGGCGTGCGTATGCAAAAAAACAGAGGTATGGAACCAATCAGAGTAACGCGATGCGGTCGGAAGCGCCTATATAAGACAACAAGCGTCTGGCAAAGTTGCTAGATCGGTTACTGCTGCTACAATGGCAGGTTATCAAGATTTAAGTGAGTTTGAACGTGGTGTTATAGTCGGCGCACGAGAGATGGGACATAGCATCTCCCAGGTAGCGATAAAATGTAGATTTTCGCGTACGATAATTTCACGAGTGTACCGTGAATATCGGGAATCCGGTAAAACATCAAATCTTCGACATCACAGCTGCTGCCAGACAAAGATCGTGAACGAACGGGACAAACGACGATTGACGAGAATAATTAAAAGTGACAGACGTGCAACCATTTCTCAAATTGGCGCATATTTCAATGCTGGGGCATCAACAAGTGCCAGCGTGTGAACTATTCAACGGACCATAATTGATATGGGCTTTCGGAGCCGAAGGCCTACTCGTGTACCGTTGACTGCACGACACAAAGCTTTACGCCACGCCTGGGCCCACTAACACCGCCATTGGACTGTTTATGACTGGAAACACGTTGCCTGGCCTGACGAGTCTCGTTTACAATTGTATCGGGCTGATGGACATGTACGGGTATGGAGACATACTCATGAATTCATGGACCCTACATGTCAACAGGGGACTGTTCAAGCTGGCGGAGGCTCTGTGATGGTATGGGGCGTGTGCAGTTGGCGTGAAATGGGACCCCTGATACGTCTAGATACGACTCTGACAGGTGACAGATACGTAAGCATCCTGACCGATCACCTGCACCCATTCATGTCCATTGTGCATTCCGACGGACCTGGACAGTTCCATCAGGACAATGTGACACCCCACGCGCCGAGAGTTACTACCGAGTGGCTTCAGGAACACTCTTCTGACTTTAGACAATTCCATTGGGAACCTAAATCACCAGACATGAACATTATTGAGCATATCTGGGATGCCTTGCAACGTGCTGATCAGAAGAGATCTCCACCGCCTCGCACTCCTATGGATTTGTGGACTGCCCTGCAGGATTCATGGTGTGGAATTGCCTCCTGCATACCTTCAGACACTAGTCGAGTCCATGCCACGTCGTCTTGCGGAACTTCTGCGTGCTTGCGGGGGCCCTACACGATATTAGGCAGGTGTACCAGTTTTTTTGGCTCTTCAGTGTACATACATACACTCTTATATACTGGTTGTCCCAAATTAATGGTAACATATTGTATACATTAATAACATAGTATTTATAGACAGTGTGAAGGAACTGCGTGTATTTGGTGCTGTGAGGTAAATGTTGGGAGTCACGTGTAGTCATTCTGCTGCTGTCAGTTCCGTTTGTAGTCACGCGTGGCAGCGCTACAATTGTAGAGGATGTGGCGGAAATGACAATGTCTTCTGCCGAGCAACTTAAGTTGATTTTAAAGGGTTATTGGAAATGTGAGCAAATGCTTGGGATGCTGAGACAAAGGAGGGCAGAATTCAATACTACGTTACTGTTATGTGTAACAATGACACGATTATGTGACAAGTTTGAGAGGGACGGAACTGCGTGTGACGTAAAGAAGGGACAGTACGGCAGAAAGAGAACGACTATGAACGAAGGAGTTGCGGCGGCTGTGTTGCACACATTCACGCGTTTCCCTGGAAAGCTGATGTGCGTACGACAAATTGCGCATGAGTCAGGAGTCACTAAATCATGTGTGCATCGCATAAGAGTAAGGGAATTTGAGGCCCTGCATTCCCACGCTACTTCAAGCTATGAATAAAGACGAACCAGAGACGTTTATCGGATTTCGTGATTGGGCTAAGAAAATGTGCAATGACAACGAACATAATCTGATGTGATTTTTGGACCGGACAACTTAGTGTATTTAGCAGATGAAAATCCCGACACTGTGATAGAGCCGGCCGTTAATCTTCCTGGGTTAACAGTGTGGTGCAGTATGCCTGCCATACGATTTGTGAGGTCATTCTTGTTTGAGGGAATGGTGACAAATGAAAGTTACTGTACCATGTTACAGGGAAACATTGTGCCATCGGTTCATCAGCTCTACCTAGATGATGATTGCTTTTTCCAGCAGGATGGTTCATTGCCACATACCGTCAAGATGTAAGGTCGCTCCTGGATGAAACATTTGTTGCGAGATAGATAGGCTTACGAGGAAGTGTTGTGCATTCATACAGTTCTCCAGATTTAACGCTGTTAGATTTTTATCCACGGGGAACTGTGGACGCTGTGTATGCCACAAAGAAATGGATGCCATGAAAGACACGATTGTAACCTCCTATAACCCCACTCCCATGGTTAGCAATGTTGCAGACGATACCTTTCTGCGGATGGCGGATATTTTGAACATTTGGAATTGTTATTAATATTTCTACACACGTAAATTGTCCTTAAGCATCAAATATAATCAGTTTTATCAGATTTCCTGACGTAGTTTCTCTGTCATCCCTATTTAAAGAGTGTAAATATTAATTTAGGACATGCAGTACAGATGTAATAATATGTATGCGTACATGAGTTTTTAAGATAGGTACGGTATTTGTCATACCATAATATACCGAACCAGAAAACAAAACAAAGCATACATATGTATGTGCCTGCATACATACCATAAAGTATGAAAGCATGCATACACAACACACATGCATGGAAACATGGAAGTTTGCATACACACATACATGAAATCATGCATAAATACATGCATGTATATGGTTGTCCTGAATGCCAGGTAATAAATTTGCGAGGTAATTCGTTATGGAAAAGTGGTTAGAAAACATTATACGTCCCATGAACTGATTAAAATATTGAATGGGATTGGCGGAGGGGGGAGGCAAGACTTGAAAATTGAGAATTATAAATAATTATTGCAAAATGTCAGAAAAGTACGCGAGACGAAACAACGAATTCGTGATTTGTGTTCCTTTAAATTACTTATGACCATTGAGCCATAACAACTAATAAACATCAACAGGTAATACAATATTGTTGGTTTAATAACATGCATAATGACAGGCGATGTTATTATCACCAAAATGATTGAAAATGGCCGATATAAAATCAGGCAAAAACTATTCAAGAATCTGTTGGATCATATCCCGTAGTAACTGGGATTTCACAGATATATAGTTTCGATTCCAAGTTTTCAAGGGCGTGCCTCTCCTTGAAGGATCACTTTAGGTCATAGGGTCGTATTATGTTTTCTACCTCATTTTACATAACAAATTATCTTACAAAACTTGTACCTGGAGTTCAAGATAACCCTGTATAAATGTCCACATTCTCACATACATGCACTTACACACACACAGAGACGATCGTGTAATGAGCCTTTCCACTGCTTTTTGTACAGCGAGTACGACGTCATACCTGACGTCACTGTTGGGTGTGTGTCGAAAACCTTTGTTTGCTCTCTGCCAGGTACGTCCCGGACCTTGCAAGACGCTCTTACACCACGACGAGAGAACTTTCTTTGAAAAGTAGGTCGTGCGTTTTTGACGTGTAATGGAAACGGCTGGATATTGAGAAGGTGGCGATTGTTTGGGAGTATGGACGAGCATGTGTCGTCACCACCCTGACACAAACACGCACGATTGGAAAGTTCGCTAGATCCCCTGGGTAGAGGTGATGTGATGTGTGTGGGTGTTAAGTGGCCTTTTCACTTGCGCATGATTATGTGAGCATTGCGATGTCACATGTTTGTGGGTACGATGTGCATCTTATCACGATCTTGCATATTCAACTACACGTCAAAATACGCAAGACCAGCTTGCCTGAGAAATCTCGCTTATGGTCACGATGGAGGAGATTCTTTGTCGTGTACCACTGTCCGAAGTACCGTTGCAGGAATGCCCAGCCTTCATTGGAAAAATCGCCACCCGTCCCTGCAAGGGTAGCTGTTTCCTCTGCCTGGCTCTTCCCACTCCAAACACTAGTTTCTGGCTCGGCATCTTTGATCTCCATTCAGGCAATGGAGAAAGATCGCTCCGTACATTACTGACAGACACTTTACAAGGGTTTACCACAGCTTGCTCCAACAGTGACGTCACATGTGACGTGGTGCTCGCTAAACACGCGGCAGTGGGAAGGACGCTTGAGCGTACTCACGCAGCCTTGGAGTGGAACTCTGTGTAGGAGCAGCGAGACCAGCTGAAGCGGTGGAAGGTGGCGGCCACCATGGGCGCCATGACGCTGCCCATCATCGCCTCCTGACCGCAGTCGTTGCCCACCGCCTTGTCGCCGTCGTGGCTCAACCCCAACCTGCACCACAACACTACTCACAGCATTACGTCACAACACATGCCGGTTACCATGAACCAAATACTGCTTGAAACATGTAACCGAACACCGCTACGTGTCAGCTAGAAGCAGGGAATACTTCCTGGTTAAATACCCCTTAGCCTATATTGTGCAGTAGAGAGATTTGGGCGGCTCTTGAAAATTAGGTCTTGAGAGCCGACGAGGGTGATGTGAGGTGAGTATTGAGCAGCGCCAGAATGCAAGGGTGGTGGAAACGGCAAATACCCGAGAAAACCCACCGACGAGCCGCATCGTGCGGCACGATTCCCATGTGCGAAAATCCAGGAGTGACTTCGTCGGGAATTGAACCCGGTTCGCCTTGAAGCGAGGCAAGCAGTATAGCCACTACACCACCACGCCTCCCCCTTCCCCCATATTGATTCCACAGACGTCGATATTCTATTTGCGGTAAATGTACACTTTTCGAATCAAATTTCTGAAAAATCGCCCCATGTATGACGCGTTTGGTTGTCTACTTAATATGTCGTGCGTCTGTTATTTTTGGTTAAACTAAACTTTTACTTATATTTTTGACTATAATATAATATTTGGTTTACAGTTAATACTATTAAATTTAAACAGAAAATAAGCGTTTTGTTGATGCCTGTAAGAAATAGTTCTCATGCAAAATATTATTAAGTCGACTGCGGACAAAGACGGTGCGATGTCCCTTTGGTGTAATTTTATTGACTTGGTTAAGCCTTGCTTGCATGAGACGTAGCAATAGCCTGAAAGCATAAGTTTTGTAGGGCCTCAGAAAAGTTGGAAGCAACCATGAACGGACTATTCAATTTTAGAAGAATTTCTTAAATGAGTTCTATATTTTGGGAACTTTATTCTTTTTTTTTTGCTTGATTGCAAGTGATTTGGCTCTTCTTTTATAGCAAATTCGCGAATAACTGTGATACGGAAAGACTATGACCGCGCCTAACAGCTATGGTCTTTAGCACTGGACTGTGAAATGGCGCGAAGATGGAATGCAGTGATAGGGAAGGCAGGAGTATATTTAGAAAATCCGCTAGCCAACAGCAACATTTACCATGTTAACCACAAGCGAAAATCTGGTAGTAAACCCATCAGGAATCGAGCCCGGTTTTTTTTTGTAATTGGAGGCGAGTAGTCTGACCCCATCACCACCGTAGCTTTTTTACGGATCATTTCCTTCGGAGAAATAAACTGATGCGCAGTTACAGGAGTAGTTTATCCAAAAGGCATTCGAAGTTTGGTTCTATGCGAAATCTATCTGTGAACTTTTCTGATCTCTATTTACAGTCGAAAGGATCTTCTGATTCAAGTGGTTTCCGGAGCAGATGAGCATGAACTCATGCTCACATTCCTTACAATGGCGCGACGTTGACTCGAACCATAATGGGACTACTTTGACTAAATATGGGGTATCCAGCTGCGCAGTAACAATTGTCCGTGTTCCAACATAGTACTTTTATTCAGCCAACAGAACTATCAGAAAACAATACAAAATAGATATGGGGTTATAACACTGTTTAGAGAAATATGTTCTTCGGGACGTTTGCACGTTTCCTCCAACTTACGAAAACGTATTAAAATAGTAAAAATAACTGATTAATTTAAATGTGTGAGTGTTTTGAAAATCCAGAAGTAAACAAATGTGTTCATCACTGTTTGACCATGTGATTGGGACAATTATGTTGACGATGGACGAGGAAATGTTGGCGATGTTTGCAGATTACAAATATCTCTCAACCTGATTAGTACAACCTCCTCTCTACTCAAGAGTGAAGGCCAGTCAAGACAGAAGCAGAGCAGCAGTTCCGGTAGGCCGTCTCAGCCACTCTTAGTTAATTTACGGTGAAATAGTTCAGTTGCACTATAAAGTAGATGACAGATCAAGCTAACGTCTATATCTGAAGCAGAGGATTTATGTGCCGGGCCACGGTTTCCTACAGAAATGAAACCTTCCACAGTTAATGTGCCCTCGTATGAGAAAATTTGTTGGCCACGGAATATACATTATTTACANCCAGTCAAGACAGAAGCAGAGCAGCAGTTCCGGTAGGCCGTCTGAGCCACTCTTAGTTAATTTACGGTGAAATAGTTCAGTTGCACTATAAAGTAGATGACAGATCAAGCTAACGTCTATATCTGAAGCAGAGGATTTATGTGCCGGGCCACATAACAGAAATGAAACCTTCCACAGTTAATGTGCCCTCGTATGAGAAAATTTGTTGGCCACGGAATATACATTATTTACAAAATAATATCTAGTGAACGCACATTGTTCTGAAGTAGTCGCTAGTAAATATAACAGGATATTTTTTTTACTCGTCCTCAAATCTGACACTAACTCAACACCACTCCATTTCAAAAACAAAATTTTCAAGAGTTCTTCATAATGAATATTTTTCGTTTGATTCCTCTTTGCACATATATATTCTCTCCTCTTTTCCTACCACCGTGGTTAATGTATAGGTTATCACATGACTAGCAGAGAATGATCAATGGAATCACTCGTTCTGTACATAACTTTCCTGATAATATAACATTCTGTATCTCCTGACATCGTACCAGAGCTGCCTTGCACGAGATATTCTCGCATGAGATTTAGTGTGAGAGTGCCATCTTGCACGAGTGGATAGCTTTGGGCGGCTCTTAGCAGCGAGATCATGAGAGCCGATGAGGGTGAAGCGAGCTATAGAGCAGCGGTGGGTTGTAAGGGTGGGGGAAACGGAAGGTACTTGAGAAAACCTGTCGACCAGCGGTGTCGTTTGGCACGATTCCCACGTGCGAAAATCCGGGAGTGACCACGCTGGGAATGGAACCCGTTTCACCTTTTGAGAGGAGTGTTGTCTAACCACTATACCACCACGGCCTCCCATTTTGCTTAATTATGCATATATCTTGCTTTGTGTAAAAGCTGCCTTAAGGCTCCCGCCTACGTGGTGATTGAACAGTATTGCAGTGTGATTGAAATAATTTATATGTTTTTCTACGAAACTATTAAACGTGCGTCCAATATGCTGATCTACGTAAAGAAAACACATACGAGACGAGGGCTGTTGAGTGCTTTCAAGAAGTCACGCAAATCAGAAANACGAGGGCTGTTGAGTGCTTTCAAGAAGTCACGCAAATCAGAAAAACCATTCCAGAGCACTCCAAAAGGCTAAAAACAGTATTTTTTTTTCGAAGTGCTGTATCTCAAATTATACACATCTGATACACACAAAATTACTCAAGGGTCTTGCAATGAANTGAACGCACATTGTTCTGAAGTAGTCGCTAGTAAATATAACAGGATATTTTTTTTACTCGTCCTCAAATCTGACAACACTAACTCAACACCACTCCATTTCAAAAACAAAATTTTCAAGAGTTCTTTATAATGAATATTATTTGTTTGATTCCTCTTTGCACATATATATTCTCTGCTCTTTTCCTACCACAGTGGTTAATGTATAGGTTAGCATANAAATTTTCAAGAGTTCTTTATAATGAATATTATTTGTTTGATTCCTCTTTGCACATATATATTCTCTGCTCTTTTCCTACCACAGTGGTTAATGTATAGGTTAGCATATGACTAGCAGAGAATGATCAATGGAATCACTCGTTCTGTACATAACTTTCCTGATAATATAACATTCTGTATCTTCTGACATCGTACCAGAGCTGCCTTGCACGAGATATTCTCGCATGAGATTTAGTGTGAGAGTGCCATCTTGCACGAGTGGATAGCTTTGGGCGGCTCTTAGCAGCGAGATCATGAGAGCCGATGAGGGTGAAGCGAGCTATAGAGCAGCGGTAGGTTGTAAGGGTGGGGGAAACGGAAGGTACTTGAGAAAACCTGTCGACCAGCGGTGTCGTTTGGCACGATTCCCATGTGCGAAAATCCGGGAGTGACCACGCTGGGAATGGAACCCGTTTCACCTTTTGAGAGGAGTGTTGTCTAACCACTATACCACCACGGCCTCCCATTTTGCTTAATTATGCATATATCTTGCTTTGTGTAAAAGCTGCCTTAAGGCTCCCGCCTACGTGGTGATTGAACAGTATTGCAGTGTGATTGAAATAATTTATATGTTTTTCTACGAAACTATTAAACGTGCGTCCAATATGCTGATCTACGTAAAGAAAACACATACGAGGCCAGGGCTGTTGAGTGCTTTCAAGAAGTCACGCAAATCAGAAAAACCATTCCAGAGCACTCCAAAAGGCTAAAAACAGTATTTTTTTTTTCGAAGTGCTGTATCTCAAATTATACACATCTGATACACACAAAATTACTCAAGGGTCTTGCAATGAANTTTTTTTTTCGAAGTGCTGTATCTCAAATTATACACATCTGATACACACAAAATTACTCAAGGGTCTTGCAATGAACCTTACTACAGATTTACATCAATAAAATAATATGTCACCGCTGAAAGTGCCATAGGTACACACAGAGCATCGAGGACACTGCGAGCTGGTTGAGAGCCATGTGCTTAGCGGCGATGGCGCACTTGATACGCGTGGTAGTGTCACCCTTATTGCTTCCATGGCTCTCGTCCTCAAACACGGAAAAAAGTCTTAGGTAGGTGGGAAGTAGATCAAAATAGTCGATTTGAGGACAAGGGCTGGGGACTGCGGATCTGAGGATCTGCCGCTATCTTGGATCCGCCATATTTGATGCCATAGTGCCACCATCTTGGATCCGCCATCTTGGATGACATCACAGCCACCATCTTGTTTCCAGCTGCTATAATGTATCCGAAATATAGTTTCCATAGGCCATATTGTTTCAATCGGCCATCTTGTTTCCATTCTCAACCTTGGTTCCATCCGACATCTTGTTTCAGGCAGCTGTCTTGTTTTCATTCGCCATATTGTTTCCATCTGCAATTTTTCGGTTACAATCTTGTTTCTGTTTACCATCGTCTCTGCCATCTTGTTTCTTTTTTGTCTTTTGTTTACATCGACTGTTGCTAGGGGGCACACCAGTCATTCGTCCACCATATTTGCTTATAGAGATGGTAGCTAAAATGCACTGGTGTCGCTCTTTCTCGGGACCATATTGATGCTAAAATTAGCCGGCTGCTTTTTATTTAATTTTCGCAGAGCTCAAAATATTATTTGGAGGAGGGCGGGATCAAACTGCCGAACTTTGGGTCGGCATACAGACACCTGAGAAAACTCGGCTATCAAGACATGTGCTGGGACAAGGGTTTAAAATAAGTAATAGTGTGTGCATGTGGGGGATGAATAAATATTTTGTTGTGATTATTCACATGCGAAGTAATATTTTTTTAATATATACATTTTTTGACTATCCGAGACTTATATAGACCAGCAATAAGAATAGCTAGGCTGGCAACAGTGGTGACTCATCCTTCAGTGACAGTACAACAGAAGAAACCAGTAACTCAACATCTTGTAATTCATCCAGTTGTGTACCAGTTTGCAACCAGTCTTCTTCTGCCAACTCTATGGACAACAGCAACCAACCAGTCCAGCAGTCAGCCACTGATGCTAGAGTCCATAGTATATGTTTCTGGATACATGGTTCACAGACAATTTACATTTACGAATATATCTGCTTTATTTATTGAGTCCTATCTGCTTGGTCAGGAGGTTTGATGGCGAAAATTTGTCTTGAATAAGTAATTTCTGCCGGTAAATGGGACAGAGTTCGTTCACACACACCCTAGTTTGCAGATCAGTCCAGGATGGTTCACGGTAGTTCACAGCACTGTGCAGGTCCCCGGTACACGATTCAGCATATCGTAGTGGCCCTTTTGATGCTTCTTTAAATAAATTGTTATGTGCCAAGGAACTTTTCAGTAGTATCCTCGACAGTAAACTGAGGATCATCATCAGCATAAAATTCGATTTTTCATTTCTTGTAGTGTGTATGGAAAATGATGCATATATGGCTAACAAAGGTTAACTGCACATTCGCTGCTATTACAGTCTCTCACAATTTCAGGTTTTATACAGTCTAATATGGCTATTGTATCCGATGAGAAGTAAACATGTACATCATTTGAATATTGCTCAACATATGTTACTAGGGGATCGTCGACACAATATTCCACACTCTGGAAGCCCGGGTGCACACACCAGTAGTATTGCTCTGGATCAAGCATGGCTGATAGCCGCCCGAATACTGGATGATAACTGATGATCAGAGTACGAATTCAGCGTACACATCGCAGGTAAGTGGGGTCCACATAGTCTCCTAAGTTGTTCTGCCATTGTTCAAAATGGCAGTGTGGCATTCTCCATTGAAATGCTCGTACCATCAAGTAATCTTGTAGCTGTCTGGTATTCTGAGTTGATGTACAATTTTGCTACGACCCAAAACTTGATGTAGGCGTTCGTCTTTTGCTTGACTTATTAGCTCACTGGTAGTGCAGGGCAGCTTCGAGTCTGGCCAGAGGTGGTACACTTGGCAGGTAATAAAGCAGCATGGTACTGGAACCGAGCTGAAAAAACCATCTTCTTCATTCATGATGATCCAATGTTCAAATCCGTTGCAGCTTTCTATTCGCTCTGGCATACCAGGTATCCAGAAGTGAACTTTGTGGTAGTCCACGATATTGTCAGAGTAAATGGCTACATCTTCAGGTCGGAACTGTGCAGATATAATGTGATGAAGGTAAGGTCACAACTAATACTACGAGCCTTCTCCTCCACTTTTATATCAACTTCCCCCTCTCCACTGTCTTCCCCCACTGTGCCACCATTCTGGATGGGCCAGTGCTTGCTCGTAAAGTCTGTTGACTCATTCTCNCTCCACTGTCTTCCCCCACTGTGCCACCATTCTGGATGGGCCAGTGCTTGCTCGTAAAGTCTGTTGACTCATTCTCTTTTCCATCTTTAGTTAACTCCAGTTACCTGACACCAAGCAGGTGCAAGCCTGTGAAAATGCTAACACAGTTATTCCCACCCATGTTGACTTAGGCAATCTGACTCTTTGCAGATTGTGAAAACGATGCGNTGTGAAAATGCTAACACAGTTATTCCCACCCATGTTGACTTAGGCAATCTGACTCTTTGCAGATTGTGAAAACGATGTGAAAACACATACACATGCACATCTGAAGTTACCAGACACCACGCAGGTGCAGGCATGTAAAAATTCT
Organism: Clitarchus hookeri; assembly: GCA_002778355.1. Lineage (NCBI taxonomy): Eukaryota > Metazoa > Arthropoda > Insecta > Phasmatodea > Phasmatidae > Clitarchus > Clitarchus hookeri. The sequence goes on from NQII01001208.1 coordinate 109,849, forward strand.
AATACAGCTCTTCCCATGCATGCTGACTTAGGCTATCTGACATCATGTAGATTGTGAACACGATGGGGAACCACTTACGCACGCATATTCCAGTTACCTGACATCGTGCAGGTGTAGGCCTGTGAAAATGCTAACACTGCTCTTGCAATTCAAGCACAGAATTTTTTTTTTAAACTTTGGTCAAGGTCAGCGTCCTTCCCCGTCCTTATCTGGTAAGCTTGTCTTTACCTCGCACAGCAGGCTGCGACAAGTCGTGTTCCACTCGACGAATGTAATCGTGTCTGCTTCTTCGTACGGTAGGAGTCTGTGCGTTTCACCATCGCATTATTCACTGCAGTGAAATACTATTTTCTGCCCCCTTTGTCGTACTTCGTAGTCCCTATGCTGGATGCCTTTTTTAAAGATGATTGTTTTACTCTTGTTCTGCTCCAACAGTTCGTCTGTGCTGCATGGTAGGGATACGTCCGGCCTCATGCTGTACACTGCGCAGGTTTCATCATCGTACTGGATTCTGTCCATAAAATACACTTTTGACTTACCTTAGGCGTTCATGATGCTCGCGTTGTATGCAGGCACCAGGTTGTAGTAGAGGCGGGCATGATTCACACCATAACAGTCTTATATGTTTCTCGCAGCATCCTCATACCGTCGGTCGCCTAGCCAGTTCTCCACCCACCGGAATCTGGGGATGGCGTTGGGATAACACTTCACTCTACTTGAGCTGGTGTACATCACCTCGTGCATCGTGGTGGTGTGGTGCGAGTAGCTGTGGCGGTGGTGGGTATCAACCAACTGCTGCTGGTGGTGATAGTGGTCTGCATGGTGCCCTCATGTGCTGGAAGCCATTTGTCGCATGTCGTCGAGGTGAAGGCGGTGGTGAATTTCGTTGATGAAGGAGGTGGTACCAATGGTGGCAGCTGCTGCTTTGCGATGTAGCACCTTGCACCAGCTGCGGGAATGATGAGTGTCCGGAATGGAAGTGGTGCATCCTTCAAAGCACTCCTTGCAGGGCAGGCAGTCGCGAATATCTTTGTCTTGCTGCAGGTAGGCTGGAAGTCTCTTGTACACATACCGAACTTCATAGTGTGCATATGTCATCAGGAACTCTTTCGATAGAAAGGCCAGTTCTTTACCTGAGTCTAGGGCTGCAAGTGACCATAGCCTCCAGTACACGACGATCGCCGAAATTATTTTCTGCCCACTGGGACAGCACACAAACATCTGCTGCTTGGCGATGAGAAAATTCCAGACCAGAAATAAGCTATACTTTAATGCGAGCACATGACGAATACACAGCAGCAGGCGCGATACTAGGTTCCGAGGCCTTTTATATGCTGGTATATGAGTGCAATGGAGGGGCTAGGCAAAGGTGCCTTATTGGCTTTGACAAACTAGCCAATGGGAAAATAGGTATGGGTTGGGAAGGTTGGAGAGGTTAAGAGGAGTTTGGGGTGGGGAATGAGTGGGTGGGCATGTTGTGGTGGGGGGATGATGGGTAACCAGTTCCAAAACCGAAGGATGAATGACTGCCACATGAAAAAGGAATGTCTTTAATGGAAAAAATTGTATGTAAAAAAAACTGAATAAGAAAAAAATTAACTAAAAATGTATTTTATTTATAACTTACACCTATCATAATATTTTTAAAAAGAAAAAATTATACTTGAAGAGAAATACTTAAAAAAGAACTATGGATATGGAAAACTCCTATTTCATGTTTTTGACTACGCGAACAAAAATTCTTATTGCTGGTCTATATAAATCTCGGATAGTAAAAAAAACTTATGTAAAAAAATTGTTACTTCGCATTATAATAATCAAGACAAAACATTTATTTGTCCACCGCACACACACATACTATTATTTCTTTTAAACCCTTGCCCCAGCACATGTCCCGATAGCCGAGTGTTCAAAGTCATCTGCATGCCAACCGAAGGTTTGGCTGTTCGATCCGGCCCTCCTCCAGACGATATTTTGAGCTCTGTGAATATTAAATAAAAAGTAATGCTAGAACCAACATGGCGGCTGAGAGAGCTACACCAGCACATTCTAGCTACCATCTCCATAAACAGATATTGTGGTCGAACGACTAGTGCACCCCCTAGCAACGGCCGATGCAAACCAAAGACAAGTGGAAACACGATGATAGAGAATATGGTGGATGGAAACAAGATTGCAGATGGAAACAAGATGGCGGTTGGAAACAATTTGGCAGTCGGGAACTAAATGGCCGACATAAAGAAGATTGCAGCCTAAAACAAGTTGGTGGATGAAAACAATATAGCAGATGGAAACAAGATGGCCAACAGAAACAAGATGGCAGCCGGAAACAATATTGCGAATCCAGTATGGTGGCGGAAAACAAAATGGTGACTGTGACATCATCCAAGATGGTGGATCCAAGATAGCGGAAATTCTGCAGATCCGCAGACCCCAGCCCTTGTCCTCGAATCGGATATTTATATCTACTGCAGGAGACTTATTTTATTTCTCATGCACAGTGAACATTTAGATTATGGTTGGTTGGGGGGGGGGGACGAATCTTTGCGCAGCCAGTTAGAGAATGTGTATGCCCACATGAAAGGAACCTGCATGCCACCTCGCCTGTGTGTGGTGTGCTTGTAAGACTCACACATGCGCCACCTCGTGAGCAATGATGAAGGCGCTGGTCAGTCCCTCGTCGCGGTTGAGTGCGCAGCTGCGCGCCGGATCGCAGGCGCCGGACACAGGGGCGTAGCCCGAAGGTCCACCCAGGTCCAGTCGTGTCAGCCACACAGCAACGTCGTGCCGCTCCAAGGGGCTGAGCCCCGACAGCAATCTCTGGTTCCACGAGTTCACATTCTCCAGAGACTTCTTCGAGTTGCCCTCCTGTACCTGCCACAACTCGAAAACACTAGCGGCGAGCCTGCACACTCCTGAGAGACCACTGTGGAACAGTAGGAAACGGAATGTATTGAGACAGTTCCCGATAGTTAACCTGTTTGGTCACGCATTATTAATACGAGCTCAGCTGTTGAAATTAGATACGGTAATTTTTTCGTGCTTGCACTGCACATGTGTTGAGGAGGTTTTCGCAACCAGTGAACAATGTGCGGCATGATGATCAGTGTCAAGTGACATTTCCACTGGTGCATGTATGTGCGAGAATCATGATGTCGCATCCTAGTGGGTACCCCGAAACAATGCCCGTCTTTTCACGATCCGGTCTTTTCACTTTTCCACTACATGTTAAAATAGACACAACCTGCTTGCGCGAGAATGGCCCACTCATTTTAATTGTGGAGGGACGTGTAATGGTGCACTATTGTTGCGGGAATTTCCAGCATTTTTGGAAAAAAATACTCCCTGTGTGGGTAGATGTTTCCACTGTCATCCCTTTCCACTCCACACCGGTTGCTGAATCGGCCATCCTCACGCATACAGGCGAGGAGGACCGTCCCAGGACGGATCGCTCGGACATACTTGACAGACACCAAACAATGGTTTTCCACAGCTCAAATGTGACATTGGTATGACGTCATGCTCGCCGAACACAAGACAGAGGAGAGACTGCTTTATAAGCATTAACCATACATATACGGGAGGAGCAGGAACTTTCTCAAAACACATTAATTCACAAGGAAGACACTCAAAACACCGGGCAATGATTCTTTGCAGTGCACAGTTCCAGTCGCAATAATTCTTCACGTGCAAAGTGCCCTCCATCATGTTCACAGGGACTAAATGGGTTAAGGGGAATTCCATTTTCTTTACTGAGAACACCTTTATACATGTATTTTTAGTTGTAAGATACACATCAATTTCTAGGGTTCATTTGCTGCCTGTCTAGACTTGAAAACACGCACATTCAATTTTTAAAACAGGGAAATCAGTGAAAAGATAAGACGAGACTAACTCCTCGGAGGAGTCACATGACAACCCAAGGGACGGACCTGCCATCCTAGCCGGTTTCAAGAAAGGGCGAAGTGAGACTAAATGTGGGCAAAGAGGTACCCAATGCAGTCGAGGGGGAAACTGGGATACCATGAGGAAACCACCGGTCATCGGCAATGTTAGCCACATTTCCCATGAACGAAATATTCCTTACTCGGTTGCTACTGATATTGAACACGGATCTGCGTGGTTGGAGGCGGCGTAATGATCGAATTTACCAAGACCTGCATGGTGGACCTGAAACTACGAGCGTTCTTCGTTATTTTACAGTTAGACTATCCTGATTATGACACTCCCTGGTGGTCCTGTAAGCAAACGACTGTCAGTATCAAAAGAGGGGTCAAACCACACACACGCAAGTAAGACAGTTGGTATAATTGCGTTCACGAATACAGTACCAATAAATAATTACTTTTCTCTTACAGTATCTGCTTAGTTAATTTTAATGAAAGAGGGAATTTTGGGACTCTGTTTTCAAGATAGAGACTGGAAAATCTAAGGAGAAATACAGGTGACTTTATGTACCTCGCCGATACTCAGAATCTACAGAGATTATTTTCTGGCTATGACAATGTGCCCATGCTCTGGCTGACACTGGACGATATAGTCCCTATCTACTGACAGAGAGGTAGCGGATAAAAAAAAAATATTTTTTACTTACGCGTATGAAAATTTTTCGCAGCCTCAGACGTCTATTTAACAGCCGACAGTCGAGCGATAAAATATAAAGAAAAATAACAAAGTACACGAACGATAAAATATGAGTCTGGCACCACAGTATAATATTTTGTGACCTTGAGCAGGAGCCTGATTTGCTATTCGCCATGTCCATTAGGTCATCACGGATTACGTAAATAATAAGTATTTCCTTCAGCAATTTCCCATGGAACACGCTTGAAATGTGTGCTGAGTTTGCTCAGAAATATCTCCAGCTTTTTCCTGCTTGATGTGCCACACAGTACAAAACTAACGTTGATTTATAACAAGCAAGTGCCTCATACTTTGTGTTTGTTATAAAGGTGTAGGTACATAAAAATAAATTAGTATGTTTGCGAAGCCATTTCCGGTCGTGGCACAGGGCTCACACCCCTTTATCAGCAATATTGTGTATTAACTACTTCAATATCTATTTAGAAGTGTTGTGCCTCGGCTAGCATGTTATATGTAAATTCGAACAGCCAATAAATAGGCATTTTTTTCCCGTATTTTTTTGTAATAACGAACCCAAGCAACACGACTGGATATGCTTGTTTCTAAAATCTTAAAATGGAAATTGCTAATTATCTACGGGCGTTGTCCTCGATAACTACTTACTTCACGGTGACGCACCGCACCGCTGTCCACAGTATTGTCTAGATGAATATCTAATTGAACCGGCCATGATAACAGTATATCTGTCGCTCTTTGGAGAGGCCTGGACCACCGGTTACCATGCCTGTTGCGCAAGTGCCTCTATGCTGCCGACGGAAAACCTCTAACCCCCTCCTTGGCGCGAGAGGATCGCCTCACCCCCTCCAGGGTGGGATGATGCTCCCATCTACGTGTCACTTACATGTTATATACTCCGGGAATGTTGTGTGGGCCTACTAGTACTCAATACGCATTTATTGCCATTCAGTTTGATATATAATAATTTCGTCATATATTTCATTAACCAATACTAATTGAACTTGTATTTCCTGTTAATTATTAGGAGATATACTTTGTAAAATCCTTCCCTCCGCAGCAGATGGTTGGGAACAAAAAGAGTGGAGGGTAAAAGGGGTGAAGCCTCTCTCACTACCTGGACACCATGTGTGCGGCCAGCCGCTCCTTTCAGTGATACAAGTCACTCGATACATTACAGAATCTTTAAATTAAAATACTTGATACAATGTGAAAAAGAATGCAATATTTCAACTGATGGCGAGATGACAACAAAAATGATGCCAAATAACAAGCACTTAAAAAATAGACACCATAAATGAAGTTACCTGCTCTATAATAAACGTTTCTTATACAATGTAGGGTCATAACATTTTTAATGAAACAAGGCACCATTTATACATGCTTTTTCACTTGCAGTATTACAAGGAAATTTTCGCAACTAGCTTTCAAATGGTTGTTTGCAAAACCAAGTACAAACATTTATGCTGTGTGTAACTGTATGCAAATGTGTTCGCGTGTGGCTATAGTCAGTTCCGTCGCCTCCTGCTTCACGGTGGTTCATGGTTCTAGTGGCGCCCAAAGATAGTACGGGTGCCTTAAATCATAATACCACCTGTCAGTGGTTCTTGATAAGTGCGTACGATATTTAAATACATTGCTCTTTAATACACGATTGTTTCCAGAATATGCACTGGGTAATGTTTACACCAACCTGGTTATGGGCTTCATCCTGATAAAATATCATCCTCACTATTACCAGTTTCAGGTTTGTGTTCAGGGAAGAGTCTTTGTAGATGGCACTCACCTAGAAGAAAAAGTTGTTCAAAGTTGTTTATACAATACACTCTGTAGCTATAAGCTAGCCTATATTCAGCACAAATTTGTTCATATAGCATACGGAATGAGCATAGATTACATGTAAACTATAACTGTTATAAGAGTATTGAATTTTATTGAAGGCATAAAATTCCAAAACGGCACTGTGAGAATTAAAAACCACTACAAAAATATCTAGTACGATTACTGGCGGTGACAACAAAATTATATTTCAGAGACTATAATTCTATTGTTTTACTACTACAAAACAGATCTTATTTGGTAATCAGCAAATAACAATTTTGTAGTAATTAATCAATTAGTTTACATCCACCACAAAAAAATTTCGCAAGGCATGTGCCGGCAAAATATTTTATGCTCAGAAATTTAGTTTTCAGTATGTAGACCTAAATGTGAAACAAAATACTACGTCCATTATATTCGCTAACAATACCTACAATATACATGATGCTTCTGAACACCAGGCATAAACTTCGTGAGACAATTCGTTATGGAAATGGTGTAAAACATTATACGAACTATGATCTAACGTAATTTTGAAGGGAGAGAGACACCGCAAAAATTGGGATTTAAAATTTGTTGTTTGCAAAATGTGAGAAACTACTTGGGATGAAACATCTAATTCGCGAATATGTTAACTTGATTTGATATCTGCCATCTATGAACATTTGGCAGGTGATGACTTCGTCCATCATTAGGAAATCAGGGAGTGTAATGTTGTTAATCGACCAAAGGGCGTTCCCGTGGGTGTTTGTTGTTATCACCCATCAAATGCTCACAGGTGCCAGGTACCAAGTTTGCTAACACTATTGATGAATTTCTTGTTTAGTCTCATGTAGTTTCTGACATTTTACAATAACAACTTTTAATTCCAGATTTTCTAATGTGTACCTCTCCTTTAATAACAAGTTGGACCATCGTAGGTTGTATTAATTTTTCCACATCATTTTTAATAACGAACCATATTACAATGTTTTTACCAGAAGTTCAAGGTCTGTCTGTATTATTGAGCAAAAGGACAGAATCAAGGACTACAATGTTTGTTCTATGAAACAGTACTTGACTGTGGTATTGTTGTTCGAAATACTGGTTCAGTAAAGACCAAACCGGATGACCTAACCGTACTGTGTGTAGTATTCCTTCGAGATAATCACAAGTTCTGTAGTGAAACGTGAAAGATGTTGGGGAATATCAATACCATCATTACAGGCATGAGTTTGAATCATATCATACTTAGAGGTTTAGCAGCATATTTGTTGAAAAGTCTTGGATTAAGGTTTTTAATTATAAGGATATTATACTGGTTTCCAATTTTTCGTTGAAATAGCAGCTGCAGTCCCTTTGACTTGGTAGATTTATGTACCCTTCAACGCGTATTTTTTTCTGATCTATTCTGCATCAAAAATGTATGATATACCATTAAAAAAAGATGCCTATGTGACCTACAATCAGACTTTTAGTTTTGAGGAAGTAGACTACCTTCATATTTTGCCAATGTTTGGTTCATTGGTAGCTTTTACTAATAATGCACATCACCAGTCATTTTCATTATCATCTCCTATCATGTTGCGTAGTCATTTTTCATGTGTCTGTATATATGTATATTAGTTTGTTTCATGTTTACATAACTAGGTTCATGTCATGCCTCACACAAAGCAGGAAGTTTAACAACCCCCCACTTCTTTAATGCAGCGAAATGGCGCGGCATAGCGATTAACACAGTGGACTCGCATTCTGGAGGTCCTGGGATGAATTCCCGTTCTGTTCATCCTGATTTCTGTTTTCCATGGTTTTCCGAAAACACTTCAGGCGATTGCCTTGACGGTTTCTTGATATAGGCATTGACCGTTTGCTTTCTCTGCCTTGATTGTTAAAAAATTCGATTTTGCCTCCAATACCCTGCTATAGACGATACATGAGGCCCACCTCCTCTTACCTGGTACTTCAACTACATTGCAAGGTGTTTGAAATTCAAATTTTGTAACGGCACCCAGTGTGTGTATCTCGCAAAGGACACACATCAGACTATGCCTGTGAATTACTCTTAAAACATAATGCACATTAAAATAACTTTTGGAGCATTCCAAAATATCTAAAAACGGCTTTTTCGAAGCATTATTTATCCCAATATTTTTGTCACATACATTAAAAAGTAGTCATGGGGCATGCATTGAGCTTTGATACAGACTTACCATCAATAGAAAAGTAGGGTCACCGTAGATATATGTACCACGACTAGAACACAGCACGCCAGTTCAGAGTCCTGCACATAGTGGCGGTGGTGCACTTGATACACGTGGTAGTGTCGACCTTATCGCTCCCATGCTTCTCGACCTCAAACGCGGAGGCCATCTCCAGATAGGTGGACTAATGGCAACCTAGGCACGCGCATAGAATATCTGGTAGCATTTACGCGCAGTGCACTGAACTGACGCGCAGTCATGGGACTTTCACTGGTCTCCTTATCATTTTATGGTGCCATGTCGAAAAAAAAAAAATGCTGTATGTCCCTATTTTATGTTAAGTAGGCTGTATCTGAAGTTTCATGCGTAAATATTTGAAACTCTTGCATACATTTTGAGTTTTTACTTTAAAAAATTCATATTCGTTGCTATAAAAGAAAACCCTTTTTAAATGACCACCATAAGATACCTGAATCTCTGCGCTCTGTTTTTAGGCCTAGGCAAACGGTGCCATAAGGGTGAACTAAAACTGCACATTTACCCGATTTTCGTCTTAAGGACCACGGTACAATATTCTGTACAAGTTATGGTGTAATATTCTTAGAGACCTGCTGCTACCGGAGTCTGCATGCAAGCAGGTATGCAGTATTCTATGAAATAATCTGTCACACCATACTTGCTGCCACACAAAAAAATGCGGACACATTGTTTTGATTTAACTTCAAAAACTGTGATTCTAAAACGAGTTTCACTTACAGTTTATGAAGTATTCGCTAACACATGGAGCCTACTTGTTTTGTTGTGGCAATAATTGAAACGTTTGTGTGAAATACAGATGGATGTTTACCTTAATTTTCACAAAACGCTTTCGTAGCAGCAACAGGCCGCATTATCGACGGTTTTTAAATTGCTATTTATGTTAAATTTTGTTTTATGACCTCACTGCTGTTTCACAAAATCAATAAACTAAATGTCATTTGTCGTCTCTAGCAGCGCCCTACCTACATTCTTTCTCCAACTGACTAAGATGTTCCACCTTGTTGGAAGCCTTCCACTGAAAAAGACACTCAACCAATTACTAAAAGATTAATGAAAATGGCTAAGAGTCGTAAACATTTCCCAATGAATTATAGACAGTAGTGGCCATGCAAACTTGCATGGAGTCTTGCAAGGACACTTGCATCGTGGCATACTGGCTTAGGAAAAGTAAGTACTTACGATGTTCATGAGCGCGATGACGTAGTGCTGCACACGGTCTGCACCGTGGAACTTGATGACGGAGTGATCCACGGCCAGGGCGAGCTCCAGCCAGCGAGGCGGTGAACTCACACTCGACACCAACTGCTTCACTGCCAACATAATCACTTGACCATGAGTCACCGGTCTGCACCGTGGAACTTGATGACGGAGTGATCCACGGCCAGGGCGAGCTCCAGCCAGCGAGGCGGTGAACTCACACTCGACACCAACTGCTTCACTGCCAACATAATCACTTGACCATGAGTCACCGGTCTGCACCGTGGAACTTGATGACGGAGTGATCCACGGCCAGGGCGAGCTCCAGCCAGCGAGGCGGTGAACTCACACTCGACACCAACTGCTTCACTGCCAACATAATCACTTGACCATGAGTCACCGGTCTGCACCGTGGAACTTGATGACGGAGTGATCCACAGCCAGGGCGAGCTCCAGCCAGCGAGCACCACTTGAGTGTGAGCTGTGGTTGACGAAGTGACGGTTGTATTAGTGTTGACCATGAGTCACCGGTCTGCACATCAGCTACAGTTTCCTCACTCGTCCTTATCGCAGTCATGCGACTCTGCTGCACGTTTATTTGAAAACTTTGCAAATACACTGACATGTCAAAAGTCATGAGATATGCATCTAAGATCGTGTAGGATCTCCTCTAGTCCAGCCAAGTGCATCAACTCGTCGTGGCAACGATTCCACAAGTGGAAGAAACACCTGTTAAGAGATGTTGACACAAGCCATCTGGATACCTACTCACAGCTCCCCATTTGTAGGTGCAGAATATTGGGTTCGAATGGACATTCCAACCATTCCCCATAAATACTCGATGGGGTTCATATTAGGCAAACGAGATTCCACGTCAGTTGTTGAAACTCTCTAATTATGTACTACTTGGGCCGATAACACAGTGCAATATCAGGTTGTGGAATATCCCATCTTTGTGGGGGTATGTGAGGACCATGAAGGCCTACAATGCAATGCCATGTCAAGCACTCACTCACGCGATGTCGGAGCACAACTATACAGGTGTAAGCACTTTCCAAGACGTAATGGTACTGTGGCGCCACAGACTACTACCTTTACATAATGATATCACATGACTTTTAGCATGTCACTCTTAAGTTACAGAAAAGCTCCCCCTAACTGCATATACAGTATATTTTGATAAAATAAATTTGTTGTTCCAGCAAGACTACAAAACCATTCCATACTAACATATCAGAAAATAAAAACATGTTGAGATATGGACTTTGTTGTAGTGTAGTCCCTGTCGTTTGGCCCCTAATAGGATGTGTTCTATGTGGTTTAACACACCATTGCACATTCTGTGGCCTTCCGTGTAGATAATCACGTACTGTTGCGATCTTATGCGGATCCGATAACATGCATTGTACTTACGCTCCTGTTATGTTCGTAAATAAACTGTCGACGGGTGCGGTATTCACTGAGGTGTTTAACTGTCTCTCCAAACAAAAATAAAAAAGGGATTAATTTAAGAAGATCGGATCTGCCATGAATAATGGTAATACTATTATAGTGACTCGTCAACAGATAGTTGTCCGAATACAACATGATCCATATTACGAAATTCAGTTGTTGCAGAATATGAGTCCATAAGAGGTATTTTATGGTATCGTACAGAGATACCTATTGTAGGAATATGGCACTTACAGAGGCCGTGTTCCAATCGGCAATTTTTGTTGACAAAATGGTCACCTAACCCATTTGTGTCTGCAAAATTTATGACGTATTTTCGTAAATTACGTATTGCGTTTTGTCAGCTTCGAAGCTCACAAATGACCAAATCACGATCATATCATACTTATTTGCGAAAAATTGATCACCCTGACGGTGCCATCGCAAGAGCATACTAGTGGGTACAGACACACAACATGGTAGTGTGTACACAGAAAATATCAAAATATTGCAAAACACCAAGCATGTAATGCAAAGGATCAACACTTGCAGGATGCACTTAGTATTGTGTTGTACCACTCATAGTATGGAGGCAGGCAGCGAGCATGGGGTAAAACAGCCATCGGATGTTCTCCTGAGGTAGATCGTGCCACAGCTGGTGCAACTGACACTCCAAATCCACCGAAGTTGTATCTGGCCGAAGATGAAGACCAATCTGGTCCCAAACATTCTCGATTGGTGAGAGGTCTGAGGACCTTACTGGCCAAGCATGTTGACTCCAGAGATACCCATGCTGTGTGAGGCCAGGCATTACCCTGCTGGAAATTTAGGTTGTCAAGTTGAACCAGAATGGGGAGCGCAAATGGTCGCAGAATTTCTTTGACATATCGCATGCCATCGGGGTTACTTCAATCACTACCAGTGGGGTACGGGAATAGTAGGAAATGGCACCCCACACCTTGACACCTGTCGTTGGGATGGTGTACAACTCTACAATGAAGTGTGGATCATGGCACTAGCCAGATGTCTCTAGACTCGAATTCGATAGGCGTCCGTATACATACAGATCCATGATTCGTCGCTGAACACCTCTCTTTGCCAATCCGTAAGCTGCGATGCTGCCAGTTCCCAGCAGAATGTCACACATGCTCCGCGGTGCTCAGGTCATAATGGTACTCGTCATAAGGGACGCCGTGACGACAGATCTCGCTCTGCTAGCCACCTGGATATGATACTGGTGGACACAGTCGTATCCCCAGCTGCTGTTACATGTCCCTGGATGTCGCGGAGCGACGCGCGTGGAGTGCTTGCAGCGTATCACACTATGAAACGATCCTCCCTGCTGGTGATCGGTCCGGGTTGACCCGAGCCTTCTCTACGTGTATGTGCACCCTCCTTTTCCCACTGCGGCCAACATCAACTCACAGCGTCAGCAGAACGGTTCAAGTGGCGAGCAACTTGCCGAAACGTCCAACCTGTCTCTCGGAAGCCGACGATGTGGCCTCTATAAAACTCGGGGTGGCAGTGGTGTAGTGGCCAGACTACTCACATCCCACCTAGGCGAATCCGTTTCAAAACTCAGCGGGATCGCTCACGGATTTTCGATATGGGAATCATGCCGGACCATGCCGCTGCTCGGCGGGTATCATTGGGATCTCCTATTTTCCTCGCCCTTGCATTTTGGTGTTGCTCCATAGTCACTTCACTTCACCCTCATCGGCTCTCAATACCTTGATGTTAAGAACCACCCAGTTATCTCCACTCTCTCAAACTGCCACAGCTGGGCAAAGGTTTGTCGAATGCACTGTTGGGTCATGCTGTGTGTTCACTGAACTAAACTCTTTGGCTTACACTGCTCACACTGCTACTAAGGCCTTATTCGGTGTCTTGCAGCTATGGATGATGGAGGGATATGTATATCCTGTAGTGGAAGATCTGCGCAAGAAAACCATATTAAACACAAATGGGATTCATGTCGGACTATGCCAATACTGTGTGGCATCCTTCGTTGTACTCAATCGACATGTTCATAGTGGTAAATATTTTTTTGCAAATGAGCATCATTTTTCCTGTTCTAAACGCTTACATATACATACAGGTAAGGGAATTGGAATAATAAAATGCGCATTTTATTAACAATAATTATTTCACTAACCAAGCTGCTGAAATGTTCCTGAAATATGTATTTTCTGATGGCACAATTTTTGGTAAGTTATAATTTCGTATCATATTTGTTTTATTTTGATTGTGTTAAACTTTAAACGGCCTTTTAATAACTTTCGGGGATGATTACTGTTTATTTAAATACGCCACGGACTTTTAATTTTGGTGTCATGATAACCCCAAAATAATAGTAGCGTGGCATGCTAGACAGCTGAATGTTGTGGTGTTTCGACTAAACCTTAGAAAATGCTAAATACAAAATTATTAAAAATGAAACTCGAAACGAATAGGTACACGGCCTGAATTCCTTCGTTATTTGATTTAAATTTCAAATGGAAAATTTAAAGTGTTGTTGGCAGGGAATTACGGAAATCAGTATTTTGCTGTAAAGTGGTAATACAATTTAACATGCAAATTGGAGTCCATTGGAATTAGTTGCGTTTGTTTTACACAAATGAGATCCAGAATTGGCATACTGTTAACAAACGTAAATATGTATTTAATAATTGCATACCACCATTTTACTTAGACATGGACAGAATTTAGATCCTTGGCAGGATGGCAAACTTGTATGCAATATGTGGACAGATGAATTTAAGCACTGCTATTAAAAGCAGTCAGCCGAGATTCAACAACGACACAAACAATGTGAGGGATGGACACAAAGCCCCCCCTTAAAATAATCATCAGTTTATACTGAGAATAGAGAATTAAGTACAAATTTAGTTCTTATTTTCAACATTCAGATCGGTAGCCTGAATTAAGAGGTTTCGAATACCAACTAGTAAAATTTTGGACGTTACTTAAATATTTTCTGTCTCAAATTTCCATTTTCTTTAGGTAGTTGGTGGATGATAACTCACTTCACCTCCTGCTTTCATATTGGTAATTACACAGTTAAGATGCAGTTTAGGCATGTCAACGAACATTTTTTTTTCGAAACTGTACAATTATCAGTAAAACTGTCACATGTTGCGACCAATTAAAACATGTTTGTGCTTAATGTTATTGGCAGCACATGTTTATGATACTGCGGAATAACGATGCAGTCGCCCACCACTTGAGGGACTCCCATTATTTGTCGCTGTTCTCTGCTTTTACAGTGTAGAAAACGTAGACGATTAAACCCGCTTCCTGTGCAACAACACCCCATGTATAGAACACTGTGACTTGAGTGGTTGAGTACGGACCAAATCATGCCAGTCTGGGCGTGGCTCACCATCTGGATACTGAAATAGTAATCCAGTACTAAGTTATGTGCAGTGTAAATTTCTGTTCGGAATATTCTACCTTAATTTTAAATAAACACGTATGAACATTCTTCTCGTAAGACCCATGGTTGGCTCAGTAGTTAAACACTGAATACCATCATTGGGGTAACCGGATAGTTCCACGAAATTTCGTACTGTGTTTCTCATNGCTCAGTAGTTAAACACTGAATACCATCATTGGGGTAACCGGATAGTTCCACGAAATTTCGTACTGTGTTTCTCATGTACACACTGTCATGCTGGGCGAGTGTAGATAAGGTTATTGTGGTATCAACTTGGAGGTAGTCTCCTGGGGCGGGGAAGAGATCAGCTCACTTGAGGTGTCATGACTGTACCATGTCGTAATAACGCGAGGGTGCTAATCGCCATGGTTCACGGATAAGAACAGGAGCTATGGGATACATAGCTGTACTATGTAGATTTACCCGCTGGTTCCACGCATNCATGGTTCACGGATAAGAACAGGAGCTATGGGATACATAGCTGTACTATGTAGATTTACCCGCTGGTTCCACGCATCACCCCTGGACATAGTCAAACGCGGGGACTCATGTGGTCTCTGTGTGACCCAGTTTTCTCGTGAAAAGGAAAGGGGTATCTTACTTGTCATTGGACCGGATAATTGGTACCAAGGTTCGACCACATGCCGTTTGAGGCCAATGACAAGGATATAGATGTATGGCAAATGTGACTACTGGCGACAGTGGAGTTGTGACGATCTTGCAGGATGAGCTTCCGGTCTGCAATGAGCGTAAGTCGATGGCAGTGTGAAACCACCGGAGAATCAGTGCGTGCATCCAGTGAAGCTTTAAAGCCTGTGAATGTATCTACGGGCAGGCAGCCGACCTGTGATAAGTGCAAGTATTATGCCCGGTTGTACAGTTCGTTACTGCTGTTGGGTAGTATTACCCTCACACACCATTGCTTTTTATTGACCAGGTATGTAGTTAGGCCAGCTATTCCCCACTCGTGAATCTGGGATAGACTTATTTTATTGGTCCATGCGGTTGGCCATCATACGATCGCGCGGCCAGTTCTGACAACCCGCAAGTGCCATGAAATTCTATAACCTCAATATATATGAATGAAAATTAGATTGTTATCAATGTCCACCATCGTGGCCAACATTGCTGAACCTTCGCGTTTGACAAGCGGTTTGGAATCTACAGTAAGTTTTGGGCGTGTGTATTTTTAACTAGAGATTAATTAAAAATATATTAATAATATTTGCAGCCCCCGATGAAGCAACAGGGTACAAAATAAAGGAAAGTGTGTTTAAGTGACAAAAAAAAAAACGGAATAGACTACACACACTATCAATATCCCCACAACGTTTTGCTTTTAAATTCGATGTCTTAAACTGTATGCATAAATTATAAACTTTACATTTGATGTATGGAATATGCTTGCTCAATTTCTTACGAGTATGTGACACCCAATGTAAAATTGCGATGAAAATAATATTTCCTCATAAATATAATGGGTGCTTTCTGTAGCTGACTAAATAACATGATTTTATTTTTTAAATCCGTTTACATATTTTACCAAAATGGTAAACAATAACTTTTAGTATTACAATTTCGCACATTAGTTCTACACAAAACGTGAAGCAAAGTGGTCCAATTTCTAATAATATAGTGTTAGTTCTCACATTTGCGTTTTTTAAAGTGTAGAGTTAAAACTATGTCTCGTTCGAGTACTTTTTGTCTTGCCACCTATTTCATATATATGTTTAGGGACTTTACTTCCTTAAATTACATAAAAGGTAATGTGAAGTAGTTAATATTTAAAAAAATAATAATTTATTCTTAATCACAGCATACACAACACTAGAAAAATATTCTGTAGGTAAGAAATATCATAGATCTTTTCAGACCATTCTAATGATCAGAAGTCCTACTATTTCGCGCTAAATTTGATCAAGTTCCGTGCATACTTGATAAATCAAAACATATTCATCGTCTGTTAGAAGCTTGCTACATATTTTGTACACATACAACATGGCCAAGGGAAAACAAAATGTTTACTTGAAGTCCTTTATGGCAATGATAAAATAGCACGAGGTAAAGAAAAATACAACAGTTTGTAGTTTAATTCGGCAGCAATATGTGACAACACTATACGAAGTTTGCATAAGTGAAAATGGTGGGCCTCCCCCGACCTCCATCTGCCCGAGCAAGGGAAATAGTTTCACTTGCCTTCAACAAGGCCGGACATCGTTCGCCAGTCAACATTTAGCAGCGAACGTGTCTGGTTCCTGCCGAACTGATGGGAATGCATCCACAGAACGGCACTTCCACTCTGACACATTTAGGAACTGGGACATTTTCCGGATTCCGTACATGGAGCGAAGTCAATCATTCTACTTTTACACTGAGTTGCACACGACTCGACCGTGCGGTTGCTACCAGTTCATTATATAATCAAAGACGATCAGGGGGCATGCCATTAAAATACGGAGTAATTGCAGGCGTAGTTCACACATACAGGATTTTGAGGTTTAACCTCTTGACCAGTTTCCTTATATTATTCCGGTGCGTAAAATTTATTGTTCGTTTCTAGGGTAGCATGTGATCACCCAGCGAGTTAATATACCTAAAGGTAAAATTAAGTATGGAGTTATGTGACGCAGTTAGAAAGGCAGACGGGACTTCCGTGATCTGAGTGGTCTTGGAACCATGTGACTGGAAACTTGGTTCTTACAGAGTCCAATGCAAGCCATCGCCAGTGCGGCTGCCTCCATGCGAGGGAGCTGCCTCAAGAAGCGCAACCAAGAATCCTACAGCAGCAGAGTGGCTGCTGGGTCATTGCACTGCAGTGCACATGGCTGGCGGGTGTTGACTCACGTGGCATGTTGTCGCGCTCCCAGACGGCGTCCAGGAAGTAGCCGACCTCCTCGTCCTCGGCCAGGATGTGTGCGATGTCCTCAGCGAGAGAGGACCGCGGGTCCTGGGGATGCCTCGTCTCAGTCAGGTTGTGGTTCCAGTAGGACTCTCTCCTGGCGCGTCTCTGGGTGGGGAGGTCTTCGTCGTCAGCCAGGTGTTGGGGTGCGCGGGCTCGGTACAGCACGTGCGGCGACCCTCCCTCCTCCTCGCAATCAAACAATCCATCAATAAATACATACATCAATCAATAAATTATATGGTAAATAAATTACTCGATCACCTAATATATACAACAATATATCATTTATTCGATCAATAATTCAACCAATGGATCGACTAATTAATCGATAAATAAAGCTATAAATAGAGGCCAGCAAAATTTGCGTTATTATTTGGCATAAGGCTAAACTTTACACTGCTATATATACTCGCACCGGCGCAGTTTCTCCATTGGCTGCTACGTAGATGTGAAGTCACGCCCTTTCTTACTGGACTGCACATTATTGAACTACACAATTGTAAATCGTTTATTTATTGCCACAGAATTACCTAAGGCGTTTCAAATAAAGTTTTGTCAAATTACAAACTTATTGCAGAGGTACACGTGTTTGAAGTTTAACGTGTTCGCAAATAATAACGCGAGTTTTGCCGGTCTCTATCCATAAATAAACAAACCAACCAATCGACCAACTATTACATCAGTTTATTATAGTATACATATATAATTCGATCATTTTATCGATATATCAATCTCAATTTAAATCAATCGAGCTATCAATCAATGAATTGATCAATCAAGCAACCAAACACGCAATCAATTCGTCGATCCTTTATATACACATATACCCTTATGTAACAATCAACTATTAATATTTTAATCAACCAGTTAGTTAAAAAATAATTTTTGTTTCGAAGTAATTTTTTTCTAGCTGGTTCAGGTTTTCAATCAAGTAAACAAACAACCAAAAAGTAATAATACATTAACTTTGAATGAACTACTTAGTCCATAGATTACAGAGAAAAAATTAAATGTAGTTTCGGTTTTTAACTTTATTTTAAAACTAGAGTACTTGAATTATAGGTGAAAGACATTGCTTTATTTGTTTTATAAACACTTAATTATTTTATTTACTTATAATAGATTTTTTATTTCTGACGATTTCCCAATACAACATAATGATGGAATCATATGTAATGGGCTGAAAGAGGAAACTAAGTAAGGACTCTAAAAGTTCTCGTCAACTCGCAAACCAGCACGAGTTGCAAGCCTTCCTGGAGCAGGTATTACTACTGACTGTGTCAACTAATTGCATCCTTGTCTTTAATCCTGATAGCGTATTTTCTTTTACCCATGGTGATAATTAAACCTTTTTTTCATAGTGGGTGGAGGTGGACTGTTTGTTGGCTTCAATATTTTTTATTGGTGGCAGTATAAACATTGTGGCATGGATTCTGTAATAAATCGAAAATACGCGCAACAGGACGTGTATGTTCATTAAATAAAAACAATAATGAAAAATGGGTATCTTACCGGAAAAAAAATATACAAAATCGTTTTGTTTTATATCGTTTCATCTATAACGGAGAGCAATAAAAAAATCCTACATTAGATGATTATCATCTCTTCAAGTACATTTTCCTACATCAACAGTAAACATAATACNATATACAAAATCGTTTTGTTTTATATCGTATCATCTATAACGGAAAGCAATAAAAAAATCCTACATTAGATGATTATCATCTCTTCAAGTACATTTTCCTACATCAACAGTAAACATAATACAAGTCGGCAACCCATAAAATTGTGCATTATGCACAGGTANACAATTCGGCAACCCATAAAATTGTGCATTATGCACAGGTAGAAGCCTGCTCTAGCCGTGGTTGATTGTAATTTGCGTTAGTCTTCTATTCATACATAACTACAAGTGCGGCAATAGTTTTCCTACTTTATTATCTCTCATTGCCCCCCCCCCCCATATCAGGCTAGGAAAGAATATTGAACAGTTTTGTAGTCAGGTTTGAAGGTAGCAGCAACATAACATTCTGTATTGTTATTGAAATTCTGATTGTTGCGAGAACAATCCAAATACTGTTGAAGTTGTTCTGTTGGAGGTTTTGTAGTAGGAGCGCAGTTCTCCGCTGTAGCTACAACCCGTCAAATAACTGTACCAATTTCCACTGTATAAATTGTTCCTACACACATATTTTGGTTAGCAGTATGCCTTCTACCACGTGAGGGACTTGCAATTTGTTTTCTGCTGTGTAAAGTGAACGTTGTTAAATTCACTTCCTGTAGAACATCCCACTGAGACTGGAAATGCTATCACTTTGAGTGCGGTGGAGATTTACTGATAATTAAGACGTGATACAGGTGAGTCACCTGTATTGACAACTACGCACCCATCAGTTCCGTTTGTCTCTGCATTCGATTTACAATACCCTTACTAGATCACACAGCATCGCACATGCTTACTATACTGTACAACGTTCATTGCTGGCTGGTTTTCTGAAATCACAACGCCGGGCTCAAAGTGTTCCAATCAAATGTTCTCTCCTGCGTAGAATAATACGCAATGCACCCTGTTCATTTGAGTAATTTACTCTTTGAGGGTTGCTGTTGTAACGTCATTTTGCAGTGCACCTTATGAAAACTGCTGGCAAAGTAATTATTCTTCGCCTGTGCGTTTTATACAACCGCAAATGCTGTAATGTTATAGAAAATCCCATAAAACTCTTTTCAATTCACGCCACGCAATATTACTTCTGCATTAATCGTACTGTTAACACCTTAAGCTGGTTCACAATACAGCGATGCGATTCGTTGCAATGAGCTTTAGCCAATCAGGATGAAGCAGCAGTCTGTCGCTGTACGTCGGCGACGTAAGGGTTTGCGCGAAATTCTTACGTTGCATTTGTCGACGATAGCGTGTAACTGAGAAGAAGTGTTTTATACGAAGAGAATAAAAACAACTATTTGTTTACTCTTTGAAAACGACGATCGCGTCTACGCCGACGTCTTTGTATTTGAATTTGTATTGTTGCTGCTTCGAAGTACAAAATAGAAGACAAGGCTTCTTATACACATGGACAATGTCATGGAAATTGTCTATTAACATTGAAATTATTCTCCTTCGTTTTATATGATTCTCGTTCTCGCTGTATGTTGCCTTGTTTATCTTCTTTCCACTTAAAACATACAATGTCAACGTTATTCGCGTGTCTTTAATACATTCGTGAAGTCTGAAAATGTAATTTTCACCCTTCAAATAGATAGCAGCGTCATCTCAGACGGCGTCCATCGCTGACAGATCATCGCTCAATTGTGAAACTGTAGCTTGTTGCCGCCCATCGTATCGTAACACATCGCATCGCAATGCATCGCTGTGTTGTGGAATCAGATTTACAGTCACATTGTCCTACTCCTATATTTGTGACTTTGAGGAGGAAGAGGTTGCAGTTTACACTGTAAAAAAAAACACCTAGTTTGGAAATTCCCTCGTTTGTAGGAGTTAGCCAACCAATCGTTGTTGAGGCTACATTAGTAGTTGTAAAATGTATGTTATGCGACACCTGGCATCCTGGTGGAGACGAGGGGACGAGCCGACCACCATTTTGGATGACATCAAACAGCAACATCCTGCTCTGTCATTCCTTGCCAACATTGGCCATGTTGAATTTCCCCTCCCGCTCTGCCATTTCTGACCAACGGTGGCCATCTTGGATGTCGTCCCTACTTCATGCTCTCGCATTCTGTTGAGGGGTTTTGTCAGAGTCCTCCCGATCCCCTTTTTTCTCATGCTCTCTCATTCCTTCCTACAGGACGTCCCCACCTCACGCTCTTGCATTCCGTGTGAAGGGTTTTCTAAATGCTATCCCTCCCAAGTCCCCAGGGTTTTCTCAATGCTATCCCTCCCACATGTGGAGGGTTTCCTCCATGCTATTCCACCCAGGTCCCCACCAGGACACCAGTATATACCTCCCAGTTCCCCACCAGGACACCAGTATATACCTCCCAGTTCCCCACCAGGACACCAGTATATACCTCCCAGTTCCCCACCAGGACACCAGTATATACCTCCCAGTTCCCCACCAGGACACCAGTATATACCTCCCAGTTCCCCACCAGGACACCAGTATATACCTCCCAGTTCCCCACCAGGACACCAGTATATACCTCCCAGTTCCCCACCAGGACACCAGTATATACCTCCCAGTTCCCCACCAGGACACCAGTATATACCTCCCAGGTCCCCACCAGGACACCAGTATATACCTCCCAGTTCCCCACCAGGACACCAGTATATACCTCCCAGTTCCCCACCATGATGCCAGTGTTTTCTCCATGCTATCCCACCCAGCTCCCCACCAGGACACCAAGGTTTCTGTGTGCTATCCCTCCCAGGTCCCCACCAGGATGCTAGACTCTATCCTGGGTGGTTGCACCAGAGTTCTCCCAGTTTCCTTCCTGCCTCTCGTACTTTCTCGATGTCCCCACTTCATGCTCTTGCATTCTGTGTGGGGGAGGTTTTATCAATGCTATCCCTTCCAACTCCCTACCAGGATGCCAGGTTCTATCCCTTGGGAGTCCTCCCAGTCTCCTTCCTGCCTCTTTTTCGTTCTCTCCCCCTCGCTTCCCACACCCTACCCCTCCCACCCACGACATCAACCTTAGGCAAAGTGGACTATACACATTAACTTGTTACTAGGGCTGTAACATAGCTAGCACTCGCGCGTGCGGGAAGCAGATCATTCTATAACAAATAGTAGTATATTAATTACCAACTTACACAGCAGCATCGTGGTCGCTCTTGCTCTCACCGCCCATGATGCATTGCCCTCGTACTTTACCGAGAAATAGAATTTATATAAATTGATAAAACAAATATTCGCGTGAAAAGAAAATACCGACAGTCTGCCCAGTACCTCGACCACAGTCCTACACACACATATACATATATAAGAGCAATAATAAACGAATATATTTACAAAATTAGTGTGAAAGTCATCAATCTAAGGCAAAACGAACTATACACCGAGCACATGCACGCCGAAGCCAGTATGGGGTGGAATGTTGTATACACACTACATAGCACATGCAGCATGGCAGCCCACCACCACAACAGGAAAGTGTAGAACACGTAAAAACAGTAGTCGTGTGAACACTGCAGCATGGAAACATCACCCAACACATGGCCTGTATGCACATATAGTGCAGTAATAATAGAACAAACGAGCTTATTAAAATACATCAATCTGTAACATAAACAAAACTACGAGTACAAAAAAAATTAATGGTCAGGATTGGCTAACAGGAAGATATAAGGGAAAAAGCAGACATCCTTACCAGCTCCCAAAATGCAGCTGCAGCAACAGCTCCCAGAAAAAAACAGTCAATATCTCAGTCCAAGAATACGAAAGTGTCAGTCTCCTGTGCGCTACCAGACAAGAGCAACAAAACAACACGGAGTAGTGGTGGCTGTGACATCGCACGCGTGAGAGAGAGAGCTATATAAAACTGCCATATCCAGCTCGTCGCCATAAGTGATATAGCAAGGATGAGCATACCATTCCGGCCTACATAATACAGTCATGTAGGACGTCACGGGTAAAGCTGAGCAGAGGTCATACAGTGAGGACTGTGATGGCATAGCTCATTGGGTGCTGGCCCATAATCCAGTAGCATATGAGCACTGCCAGCAGATGGACGTCTACATAATGACCGGGAGGTGTGCATTATACTACATGTGCACAGACACGCCTCTACCGTGC
This sequence comes from Clitarchus hookeri, assembly GCA_002778355.1. Lineage (NCBI taxonomy): Eukaryota > Metazoa > Arthropoda > Insecta > Phasmatodea > Phasmatidae > Clitarchus > Clitarchus hookeri. The sequence goes on from NQII01001208.1 coordinate 133,210, forward strand.
AGTGAGGACGAGGTGGTGACCCATGCTGTGCTGCATGATGCCATCCAAATTAACCTCCCCGTCTACAACCCCGCAGATCTGTCAGTGACATCAGTACCCACCATCAACATCGCCGACGACGACGATGACACCCAGCTGCCAGCCGTCACCGCCGCCGCCTCCCCAGTGAACACAGCATCACAATCAGCTCGAAGGTGTAAGCGGCCAGGGAGGGTGGTACCTGGTGTCACCACCCAGTCGGTGGTAACGCCTACAACACAGCGATCGGTCCTGTGTGCCACCTAAACAGATGCCTGCAGAAGCAGCCTGACGTCTCTCAGCACTGTGGCGCGGGCTTCGGTGGGCACACATCATCGCTGAGGGAAGTGCCTAACATGCCTGAGATGAGTAAGTTGATCACTGCAGATAGGAAGGTGGTCCTGAGATGCTTGTTCACATGCCTTCTGGATGCGATAAAAACATGTATTTAGAGTGAGAGTCGATTTAATAGAAAATCCTACATGCATGTAAGAAGAGAGACCGAGAGAGGCATCTGTAAGGCTGTTTTTTCAAATATATGTGTATTCTCACACACTCCGTTAGATTTCAGACTTAATAAAATTATAGATTGTCAGTGCAGTATACGTAGATATGTAGTGTGTGTGAGATAGAGAGGTGTTTGTAAAAGAATCATAAGTATATGTAATATTATTTTAAGTATATGTGTAATCAAACATGCCCTATTAGCATTTTAAGGAAATAAATAAAGTGTTGTCATTGCAGTACGTAGAGAGAGAGAGAGAGAGAGAGAGAAAGAGAGAGAGAGAGAGAAAGAGATATATATATATGCATCCGTAATGTTTTGTTTTCAAGTATATATGTATGTGTGTAATCACAAACACTCAGTATTAGGTTTGTAAATTAATATAAAATGTAGGATTTCATTGCTGTGTGTATGTAGCGAGAGAGAGCGACGTTGGCAAAAAAATCATAAATTTAATGTAATGATTTTCTATTTCATTGCATATACACTGAGGCGACAAAAGTCATGGGATACCTCCTAATATCGTGTCGGACCTCCTTTTGTCCGGCGAAGTGCAGCAACTTGACGTGGCATGGACTCAACAAGTCGTTGGCAGTCCCCGGCAGCAATATTGAGCCATGCTGCCTTTATAGACGTCCATAATTGCGGAAGTGTTGCCAGTGCTGGAGTTTGTGCACGAACTGACTTCTCGATTATGTCCCATAAATGTTCGATGGGATTCATGTCGGGCGATCTNAAAGTAATTATTCTTCGCCTGTGCGTTTTATACAACCGCAAATGCTGTAATGTTATAGAAAATCCCATAAAACTCATTTCAATTCACGCCACGCAATATTACTTCTGCATTAATCGTACTGTTAACACCTTAAGCTGGTTCACAATACAGCGATGCGATTCGTTGCAATGAGCTTTAGCCAATCAGGATGAAGCAGCAGTCCGTCGCTGTACGTTGNAATTATTCTTCGCCTGTGCGTTTTATACAACCGCAAATGCTGTAATGTTATAGAAAATCCCATAAAACTCATTTCAATTCACGCCACGCAATATTACTTCTGCATTAATCGTACTGTTAACACCTTAAGCTGGTTCACAATACAGCGATGCGATTCGTTGCAATGAGCTTTAGCCAATCAGGATGAAGCAGCAGTCCGTCGCTGTACGTTGGCGACGTAAGGGTTTGCGCGAAATTCTTACGTTGCATTTGTCGACGATAGCGTGTAACTGAGAAGAAGTGTTTTATACGAGGAGAATGAAAACAACTATTTGGTTACTCTTTGAAAACGACGATCGCGTCTACGCCGACGTCTTTGTATTTGCATTTGTATTGTTGCTGCTTCGAAGTACAAAATAGAAGACAAGGCTTCTTATACACATGGACAATGTCATGGAAATTNATTTGTATTGTTGCTGCTTCGAAGTACAAAATAGAAGACAAGGCTTCTTATACACATGGACAATGTCATGGAAATTGTCTATTAACATTGAAATTATTCTCCTTCGTTTTATATGATTCTCGTTCTCGCTGTATGTTGCCTTGTTTATCTTCTTTCCACTTAAAACATACAATGTCAACGTTATTCGCGTGTCTTTAATACATTCGTGAAGTCTGAAAATGTAATTTTCACCCTTCAAATAGATAGCAGCGTCATCTCAGACGGCGTCCATCGCTGACAGATCATCGCTCAATTGTGAAACTGTAGCTTGTTGCCGCCCATCGTATCGTAACACATCGCATCGCAATGCATCGCTGTGTTGTGGAATCAGATTTACAGTCACATTGTCCTACTCCTATATTTGTGACTTTGAGGAGGAAGAGGCTGCAGTTTACACTGTAAAAAAAAANTTACAGTCACATTGTCCTACTCCTATATTTGTGACTTTGAGGAGGAAGAGGCTGCAGTTTACACTGTAAAAAAAAAAACACCTAGTTTGGAAATTCCCTCGTTTGTAGGAGTTAGCCAACCAATCGTTGTTGAGGCTACATTAGTNAAAAAAAAACACCTAGTTTGGAAATTCCCTCGTTTGTAGGAGTTAGCCAACCAATCGTTGTTGAGGCTACATTAGTAGTTGTAAAATGTATGTTATGCGACACCTGGCATCCTGGTGGAGACGAGGGGACGAGCCGACCACCATTTTGGATGACATCAAACAGCAACATCCTGCTCTGTCATTCCTTGCCAACATTGGCCATGTTGAATTTCCCCTCCCGCTCTGCCATTTCTGACCAACGGTGGCCATCTTGGATGTCGTCCCTACTTCATGCTCTCGCATTCTGTTGAGGGGTTTTGTCAGAGTCCTCCCGATCCCCTTTTTTCTCATGCTCTCTCATTCCTTCCTACAGGACGTCCCCACCTCACGCTCTTGCATTCCGTGTGAAGGGTTTTCTAAATGCTATCCCTCCCAAGTCCCCAGGGTTTTCTCAATGCTATCCCTCCCACATGTGGAGGGTTTCCTCCATGCTATTCCACCCAGGTCCCCACCAGGACACCAGTATATACCTCCCAGTAGGGGTGGTCCTGTGGTCATATATGGAGGGTCAAGGGGTGGTGGACACCAGTATATACCTCCCAGTTCCCCACCATGATGCCAGTGTTTTCTCCATGCTATCCCACCCAGCTCCCCACCAGGACACCAAGGTTTCTGTGTGCTATCCCTCCCAGGTCCCCACCAGGATGCTAGACTCTATCCTGGGTGGTTGCACCAGAGTTCTCCCAGTTTCCTTCTTGCCTCTCGTACTTTCTCGATGTCCCCACTTCATGCTCTTGCATTCTGTGTGGGGGAGGTTTTATCCNTTTCCTTCTTGCCTCTCGTACTTTCTCGATGTCCCCACTTCATGCTCTTGCATTCTGTGTGGGGGAGGTTTTATCCATGCTATCCCTTCCAACTCCCTACCAGGATGCCAGGTTCTATCCCTTGGGAGTCCTCCCAGTCTCCTTCCTGCCTCTTTTTCGTTCTCTCCCCCTCGCTTCCCACACCCTACCCCTCCCACCCACGACATCAACCTTAGGCAAAGTGGACTATACACATTAACTTGTTACTAGGGCTGTAACATAGCTAGCACTCGCGCGTGCGGGAAGCAGATCATTCTATAACAAATAGTAGTGTATTAATTACCAACTTACACAGCAGCATCGTGGTCGCTCTTGCTCTCACCGCCCATGATGCATTGCCCTCGTACTTTACCGAGAAATAGAATTTATATAAATTGATAAAACAAATATTTGCGTGAAAAGAAAATACCGACAGTCTGCCCAGTACCTCGACCACAGTCCTACACACACATATACATATATAAGAGCAATAATAAACGAATATATTTACAAAATTAGTGTGAAAGTCATCAATCTAAGGCAAAACGAACTATACACCGAGCACATGCACGCCGAAGCCAGTATGGGGTGGAATGTTGTATACACACTACATAGCACATGCAGCATGGCAGCCCACCACCACAACAGGAAAGTGTAGAACACGTAAAAACAGTAGTCGTGTGAACACTGCAGCATGGAAACATCACCCAACACATGGCCTGTATGCACATATAGTGTAGTAATAATAGAACAAACGAGCTTATTAAAATACATCAATCTGTAACATAAACAAAACTACGAGTACAAAAAAAAATTAATGGTCAGGATTGGCTAACAGGAAGATATAAGGGAAAAAGCAGACATCCTTACCAGCTCCCAAAATGCAGCTGCAGCAACAGCTCCCAGAAAAAAACAGTCAATATCTCAGTCCAAGAATACGAAAGTGTCAGTCTCCTGTGCGCTACCAGACAAGAGCAACAAAACAACACGGAGTAGTGGTGGCTGTGACATCGCACGCGTGAGAGAGAGAGCTATATAAAACTGCCATATCCAGCTCGTCGCCATAAGTGATATAGCAAGGATGAGCATACCATTCCGGCCTACATAATACAGTCATGTAGGACGTCACGGGTAAAGCTGAGCAGAGGTCATACAGTGAGGACTGTGATGGCATAGCTCATTGGGTGCTGGCCCATAATCCAGTAGCATATGAGCACTGCCAGCAGATGGACGTCTACATAATGACCGGGAGGTGTGCATTATACTACATGTGCACAGACACGCCTCTACCGTGCAGTGAGGACGAGGTGGTGACCCATGCTGTGCTGCATGATGCCATCCAAATTAACCTCCCCGTCTACAACCCCGCAGATCTGTCAGTGACATCAGTACCCACCATCAACATCGCCGACGACGACGATGACACCCAGCTGCCAGCCGTCACCGCCGCCGCCTCCCCAGTGAACACAGCATCACAATCAGCTCGAAGGTGTAAGCGGCCAGGGAGGGTGGTACCTGGTGTCACCACCCAGTCGGTGGTAACGCCTACAACACAGCGATCGGTCCTGTGTGCCACCTAAACAGATGCCTGCAGAAGCAGCCTGACGTCTCTCAGCACTGTGGCGCGGGCTTCGGTGGGCACACATCATCGCTGAGGGAAGTGCCTAACATGCCTGAGATGAGTAAGTTGATCACTGCAGATAGGAAGGTGGTCCTGAGATGCTTGTTCACATGCCTTCTGGATGCGATAAAAACATGTATTTAGAGTGAGAGTCGATTTAATAGAAAATCCTACATGCATGTAAGAAGAGAGACCGAGAGAGGCATCTGTAAGGCTGTTTTTTCAAATATATGTGTATTCTCACACACTCCGTTAGATTTCAGACTTAATAAAATTATAGATTGTCAGTGCAGTATACGTAGATATGTAGTGTGTGTGAGATAGAGAGGTGTTTGTAAAAGAATCATAAGTATATGTAATATTATTTTAAGTATATGTGTAATCAAACATGCCCTATTAGCATTTTAAGGAAATAAATAAAGTGTTGTCATTGCAGTACGTAGAGAGAGAGAGAGAGAGAGAGAGAAAGAGAGAGAGAGAGAGAAAGAGATATATATATGTGCATCCGTAATGTTTTGTTTTCAAGTATATATGTATGTGTGTAATCACAAACACTCAGTATTAGGTTTGTAAATTAATATAAAATGTAGGATTTCATTGCTGTGTGTATGTAGCGAGAGAGAGCGACGTTGGCAAAAAAATCATAAATTTAATGTAATGATTTTCTATTTCATTGCATATACACTGAGGCGACAAAAGTCATGGGATACCTCCTAATATCGTGTCGGACCTCCTTTTGTCCGGCGAAGTGCAGCAACTTGACGTGGCATGGACTCAACAAGTCGTTGGCAGTCCCCGGCAGCAATATTGAGCCATGCTGCCTTTATAGACGTCCATAATTGCGGAAGTGTTGCCAGTGCTGGAGTTTGTGCACGAACTGACTTCTCGATTATGTCCCATAAATGTTCGATGGGATTCATGTCGGGCGATCTTAGTGGCCAAATCATTCGCTGGAATGGTCCAGAATGTTCTTCAAACCAATCGCGAACAGTTGTGGCCCGGTGACATGGCGCATTGTTATCCATCAAAATTCCATCGTTGTTTGGGCACATAAATTCCATGAATGGCTGCAAGTGGTCTCCAAATAGCTGAACATAACCCTTTCCAGCCAATGATCGATTCAGTTGGACCATAGGACCCAGTTCATTCCATGTAAAAACAGCCCACACCACTATGGAGCCACCACCAGCTGGCATAGTTCCTTGTTGACAACTTGGGTCCATGGATTTGTGGGGTCTGCACCACACTCGAACCCTACTATCAGCTCTTACCAACTAAAATTGGGACCAATCTGACCAAGCCACGGTTTTCCAGTGGTCTAGGGTCCAACCGCTATGATCACGAACCCAGGAGAGGCGCTGCAGGTGATGTCGTGCTGTTAGTAAAGGCACTCGAGTCGGTCTTCTGCTGGCATAGCCCAGTACAGCCAAAGTTCGCCGCACTGTCCTAACTGACACGTCCGTCGTACGTCCCACATTGATTCCTGCGGTTATTTCACGCAGTGTAGCATGTCTGTTAACACTGACCATTCTGCGCACACATCGTTGGTCTCGGTCATTAAGTGCAGGCGGTCGGCCACTGCGTTGTCCATGGTGGGAGGTTATGCCTGAAATTAGGTATTCTCGGCACACTCCGTGGATCTCGGAATGTTGAATTCAATAACCATTTCCGAAATGGAAGGACCCATGCGTCTAGCTCTAACTACCATTCCGCGTTCAAAGTCTGTTAATTCCCGCCGTGCGGCCATATACATGCCAGAAACCTGTTCACATGAATCACTTGACTACAAATGAAAGCCCAACCAATGCACTGCCCATTTATACATTTTTTACGCGATGCTACTGCCATATGTATATTTGTTTATTTCTATCCCATGACTTTTGTCACCTCAGTGTATGTCCATCTATCAATGTGTATATTTATAAATGTACTCAATGGGTTCTTTATTCAACTCTGTCTGGAGTGAGGTGACAAACATACCCGAAAAACAAGTATTTTTAATCATCGTTACTATTATATTAAAGGTAATATTAATATATATGAACTGTAGAGGAAGAGGCCACAGTTGTCATTATAGTACAGGTATCATTATTCTCTGTATAGAGAGAGAGAGAGAGAGATGGTGTGTATACACGAAATGCAAGTACCTTGAATGACAACATACAACTTGTTTTATATATGTATGCTTGAGGCTGCAACCACTGGATATGTAGGAAGAGAGAGAGAGAGAGAGAGAGAGAGAGAGAAAGATAATGCAGGACTCGTATTTGTACGATGTCGTGGTGGTGGGGAGCATCGAACGAAAGAGGCAGAGGTGGATTCCCCTCGTTCCCCCCTATATCCTCCTGCACACACACATATGGTATAAAATGCTCCATCCTTTGCCATTCCCTATGCACATTTGTGTACGCACCTGTTCAGGTCAGCACTACACACTGTCTTCCTCGTCGCCGACTTCTTCGTCAACCACGTCTTCCAGTCATGACATTGGATAAGTGCATCTCTACCTAGCATGACTCCCACTTGTGTACAATTCTTTTCTGATGTGCGAGGCTATGTTGTGTTCGGTACTGAGCATCTGTAAGGCAACTGCATCTGCGTGTCCTACATGGGAGGGAGAAAGGCGACACGCGTAGTTCCACTCGTGTACAATTATTTTTTGTTGTGCGAGGTTATGTTGTGCTTGGTACTGAGCATCTGTAAAGCGACCATGTCTGTGTGTCCTGCCCGGGAGGGAGAAAGGTGGCAGGTGCAGTCGAGTGCCTGCGCTGGCAAGGGGGATGAGATGGTGGGGTCGCTCTGTAATGATGATGTTGTCACTGTATCCCAATGCGTGCGTCGGGATGGCATCCTCAGGCATGCTGGGCCGAGGGGTTGGTGAATCATGGTCACAAAAAAAGGGAAACAACTACATTTGGGAGGCGGTTTAGATAGCTGAAATCGGTGGGCATGCACCGCCATTCCCGCTGTCAACAGCTGGCTTATTCCCAGATGGTTTTTTTTACAAGGCAGGTACCTTCATGAATGCTGCTAGAAGAAATGCACAACTGCTTACAGTGACAAGTAGGTGAGCTCCTTAAGAGAGAGTTTTACCATGGTTACTTGAACTGACTATTATATACTTGTAAATTACAGCATTGTATGTATATTAATATAGCCTGTATGTGTGACAAGACATTTGTTTTTTTCTCTTCCTTTCGACTGAGTCGACCAGAACTGAGGCCTATGCAGCTGGTAGGCAAGTGGTAATCGCCATGCTGCCTGCTGGATGGAGATAAAGTGCGGATGGAGATGTGATAGAATGTNTGGCATCCTCAGGCATGCTGGGCCGAGGGGTTGGTGAATCATGGTCACAAAAAAAGGGAAACAACTACATTTGGGTGGTGGTTTAGGTAGATCAGATCGGTGCGCATGCACCGCCATTCCCGCTGTCAACAGCTGGCTTATTCCCAGATGGTTTTTTTACAAGGCAGGTACCTTCATGAATGCTGCTAGAAGAAATGCACAACTGCTTACAGTGACAAGTAGGTGAGCTCCTTAAGAGAGAGTTTTACCATGGTTACTTGAACTGACTGTTATATACTTGCAAATTACAGCATTGTATGTATATTAATATAGCCTGTATGTGTGACAAGACATTTGTTTTTTTCTCTTCCTTTCGACTGAGTCGACCAGAACTGAGGCCTATGTAGCTGGTAGGCAAGTGGTAATCGCCATGCTGCCTGCTGGATGGAGATAAAGTGCGGATGGAGATGTGATAGAATGTNAGCTGGTAGGCAAGTGGTAATCGCCATGCTGCCTGCTGGATGGAGATAAAGTGCGGATGGAGATGTGATAGAATGTAATGGTGTGGGGAGATGGGAGTACACTGAGGTAACCTATGTGATGGTGATGTGTCCTTTGTGAGCACATAGCATGCTGCTGCTACTACTACTATTCATGTGGTATGGATGTATGGTAATCTTTTTATTACATTCCCTCTATACCATGCAGGCACTCAATCGATACGGCTTGCTCTTACAAGATGTATCGCGGGAACATTAAGTGTGTGTTGATATGTTAGGCTAGTTGTGAGACAGGTGTTTTCAGAATAGCTTGGGATTATATTTTGTTCCATAGGGTACCCTCCTCGTAGTCTGGTTTCGAGCAGCCCTTTGCGTGTTCCACCAGACTTGCCAGTCGAGACATCCTTCGTTGGGTTTTTTTTTCGTCTCTTGCACAATGAGTTCAGACCATTCTTCTTTTCTGCCCTTCCTTTCTTTCACATAGCCATCTTCATCTCAGTCATCTCAGTCATCCACCACATCGCACACATCATTGTCTGATACACCTACGATGCGACCACTCACTCTACAGTGCGGTTTCTGCGATCGTGTGTTTACCGATCGCACAAATGACTTGCGCTATGAATGCACCTGCTCCTTCAACCCATTCAGGGAGGTACATCACATGTGCGATAGATGTGGGAAGGCATTTGCTCGCACCGAGAAACTCGCCAACAATCGTCTAACATGCACTGGTTAGATCGGACAGGGTGCTTCGACTCATTGCAAGTTCGGCAATGAGGGTTTCGCTCGCACTTGCGATGCGCGTCGCCACGAATGAGGCTGCTGAACGAACCCCGATGCCGAGACACTGGAGTGCTGGAACTGTGGGAGACAGTATACCAGCACTTACAATCTGAGTGGGCACAGCGCTAAATGCAATAGAACCACTACCCCACTACCAGCAAAGAGGGACAGTGTGGCTGTGGCATCTGCCTCCCATCTAGGGCCATCCATTGCACCACAGCCCATACCATTTGTACCAGCCCGCATTATTGTTTCCGAGGGCCGATCTCGTCGTAGGACCATCGTCACTGGCACCGGCAGGGGTAACGAGTATGGTCTTGTTGAGGTGGAGAGCGCATTTCGGGGAATGATGAAGACTTACATCGCAGAGAATACTTCGAGCCAGGCCATGTATATTTGCAGCTAGCTCGAGAGGATGAAGGCGAATATCATCGGCCAGCTGGAGCAGTGGAATGAGGACCAGGGGGTGGTAAAATTTAATATTTTTCTAGAGTGAGTATATGGCTAACCGAAGCCGCACGACGATGAGGTGGACCAGCATACCCTCAATACTAAGTATGTGGCCTTCTTCTTTGCTGGCGACATTTAAGATTCCCTGTCTGCTGACATTGTTTAGATATACGAGGAGGAGTATATAGGGATGGGAAGTGGCTGTACCCTCACCTCTGTGAAAAGGCTTAAGCTGCATGAAAAAAGCTTGACTGCCGAGAGCTTCCTCCTACGTCGCCCTGCCTGCACAGAATGATGCCATGAAGGGAATTATAAGCCCACAGAACGATTACCAGCAGTGCTTCAAATGGGTGATCCTGACATGCTTTGCAGAGGGTGAACATCCTGAACGAATCAACCAGCGCTACCATAATCTTGAGATAAAATTTAACTTCTGTAGCCTGGAGTTCCCCACACCTCTGCATCAAATATCCCTGTTCGAGAGGTCTAATTTAGGGGTAGGTGTGAACATCTACGTACATTACCACAATAATAAAGTGGTCCCAAAATGAGTATCGAAGGAAGAACTGGCTCACCACTTTAATCTATTCTTTATGAAGACGGAAGATACAAACTCAGATTATAGCTACATGGCCGATGTCTCCAGCCTGGTACACTCCAAGGTGACTACACATTGCGGTATCGTTCATATATATATGTATATATATATATATATATATAAGAGATTCCTGAAATGCTATCAAGATATAACAAGAGTTACAGGTCTCACGGGCAAACATGTACTAGCTGAGCACAGGAGGAAGTGTAATGAACATGCTCCAGTCCATGCTGACATACTCCAGCCGGAGAAGAATGGTAAGCCTTTTGTGCTGAAGTTCCAGAATTATCATAACCTCGATAAGGTGCATATAGTCGTGTACGCCGACTTTGAAGCAATATTGGTGCCGGTTCAGACGAGCCAGCCAAAACCAGAGGTGCCCTACACACATAGGTACCAAAATCACTAGCCCTAAATCTATTGCATCTACATCAAGGTGGATAACAACATAATACTGGCTTCCAAGACCTCCAGCCTCCCCACAGATGTGAAACGACACACGGGGGAAGACATGTCGAAGTGGAAATTGTGAGGATTGGCTATCTAGTGAAATAAATGTATAGCCATTCCGAGCCAATGCTTGTGCTAGCCACTGGCAAACGGACTGACTACTGTCTGGCAACCACCTGCTGCCACTGTTCAGGCCCCTTCACATACGATAACCACAAGGTGCACGACCACGACCATTTCACCTGCAACTTTATTGGGGTGGTGTGTACTAACTGTAACAAGCTCCACTGTCACACCAAGAGACTCCCAATCCTGTTTCATAACTTGATGTACGATGCAAATTTTATTATTAAGCTGCATGGCTATGATAACCAGGACATATTTATTATCCTGCACACAGAGGAAAAACTTATCACCGGCAATAACATTTTGGGCAACAGATTTACCATTCAATATATTGATAAATTTAGATTTATGTCTGCCACCCTCGCAAGGCTTGCGCAGAACCTACCATCGGCCGAATTTAAGACTACATCAGCCTTCTTCAACCCCGGTCAGCTCGAGTTGGTGGCTCGGAAAGGAGTGTTTCCCTATGACTATGTCGACTTGTGGGGAAAGCTGGACAAGTCACAGTTGCCGGGCATCGATGCATTCCACAACCACCTCACCGGATGTGGCATCGTCGAAGAGGAGTACCATCACACACAGACGGTCTGGGCGATGTTTGGGTGCAGTCCAATAAAAAATTATGCTGAGTTATATTTACAAACGGACATCTTGATACCATGCGACATCTTTGAGAATTTCTGGGGGCTATGTCTGTCCACTTACAGACTTTATTGTGTCTCCTATGTAAGTGCCCCTGGGGTGGCCCAGTGCATCAAACATCATGTGGTGGCGAACAACAAGGATGCCCCTGCCACATATGATGCCAGCAGGCTGTCTACCTACTTTCAGTATGTAGACTCAAAGAACTTGTATGGATGGGCAATGTCTCTGCAACTGCCATATGATGGTTTAAAATGTACCGGCATGGATATCGATGTTATGTCCATGCCAGATTATGGAGATGTTGACTACATACTGGAGGTGGATGTAGAGTGTCCTGCCACACTCCACGAGGACCAGTAAGACCTTAGATTCCTGCCAGTGAACGAGTGTCCCCCGGGGTACAAATAAACCAAGCTCATGACAACTCTTGAGACAAAGAAAAATTATATTGTTCATTACATTAATCTAAAGCAGGCATTGTGTCATGGGCTAAAACTGAATGCTATACATCGTGTTCTACACTTCAACCAGAAGGCATGACTGAAGCCTTATATTGAACTGAATACAAATAAATGTCAGGCAGCCACGAAAACCTTCGAGAAGGACTTTTACAAGCTAATGAACAATGCTATGTACAGTAAGCTAATGGAGAATAAGAATAAACACCAGTGTATGGATATTTCATGCACCGAACGACATGCGAAGGAGCTTACAGCCAAACCAGTTTTCAAATGCCGAACAATATACGACGTATCTCTTTCGCTGGTAAAATTAGATCATGAACAAATTGTTTTTGATAAGCCCATCTATGCTGGCTTCACCGTAGTTGACCTGTCAAAGACTCTCATATACCGCTTCCACTACGATGTAATGAGGGCACGGTATGGCAGTAATGTGAGCCTGATATACACAGACACCGACTCATTTGTGATAAAGATTGCCTGCCATGACATCTACAGGGACCTTGCCTCATACCCAAGGGCGATTGGCAAATTTAAGGATGAGTGCAGTGGCAATGATATGATTGAGTTTGTCGGGCTGAGGGTAAATATGTATGCTNGTATCTCTTTCGCTGGTAAAATTAGATCATGAACAAATTGTTTTTGATAAGCCCATCTATGCTGGCTTCACCGTACTTGACCTGTCAAAGACTCTCATATACCGCTTCCACTACGATGTAATGAGGGCACGGTATGGCAGTAATGTGAGCCTGATATACACAGACACCGACTCATTTGTGATAAAGATTGCCTGCCATGACATCTACAGGGACCTTGCCTCATACCCAAGGGTGATTGGCAAATTTAAGGATGAGTGCAGTGGCAATGATATGATTGAGTTTGTCGGGCTGAGGGTAAATATGTATGCTNGATTGGCAAATTTAAGGATGAGTGCAGTGGCAATGATATGATTGAGTTTGTCGGGCTGAGGGTAAATATGTATGCTTATAAGTGTAAGGATAAAGTAATGAAGTGAGCTAAAGGGATTCAGATGAGCTTCAAACAAAATAACATTTCCATAGATGATTATAAACGAATGTTATTGAACCAGCAAGTAATGAGAGTATAGGTCAACAGCATTGGGTCACACTATCACGACGTATATACTGAATGCACTAATAAACTAGTTCTTTCCTGGATGGACAACAAACGCAAGATCCTGGACGATGACATTCAACCATACATTATGGATACCATGAATAATAATGTTCTGTACACACACCTCTTTGTCAAGCATGTATCATCATGTACATGACTGTCCCCAGGAGAGGGAATGGTGTCGGGATTCATAGTATGAGGCAGTTCCTCACTCCAGGATTTTACAATCTGAAGCGCTTCCATTCCCCTCTCCCACAACGAATAATATGAGTGTGTGTTGCTTTACTCGATTTGTGTGTTTTTTCCAGCAGCACATGCAAGAGGAATATTCATCTTGCCAGGTATGCTGTTGTTGATGGATGGTAGCAGTATGTCCTACTGTGTGTATGTACTGTTTCTGTAATCACTCGTGTTTGTACTTGTATACCATTCCAATTATGTGTTTTTTCTAGCATACTATAGCACATGCAAGAGCCGTATTCATCTAGTCAGGTATGTTGGNACCATTCCAATTATGTGTTTTTTCTAGCATACTATAGCACATGCAAGAGCCGTATTCATCTAGTCAGGTATGTTGGATGGTAGTATGCTGTAGTCCATGAAAGAGGTATCCTTATTTTGTCAGATGCGTTACCAGTATGTGCTGCAGTGTGTGTACATACTGTTTTTTTACTAGCAGCATTTTGTAGCACGTGCAAGAGCCANCGTTACCAGTATGTGCTGCAGTGTGTGTACATACTGTTTTTTTACTAGCAGCATTTTGTAGCACGTGCAAGAGCCACATTTCTCTTGTCAAAATTGTTGCTGTTGGTGGATGGTGGCGCTGTTGAATGGTGGCATGCTGTAGCTCGTGCAAGAGGTATCCTTATCTTGTCAGGCATGTTACCATTATGTAGTGATATGTGAACTATTTCACAATCTACAATCATTCATATACATACTAGCACAGTGGATTTGTCACCTATGTTGGGTCTCCATCCTGGGTTTATGAACGTAAAATGGTATTCGTATCACATTAGCACTGTAGTAACTAGTGATCGCATCGTGCTTACTTTCATTCACTGNTGAACGTAAAATGGTATTCGTATCACATTAGCACTGTAGTAACTAGTGATCGCATCGTGCTTACTTTCATTCACTAGTTACTGCGCTGTTCCCTCTTTCTCTCTTCACATGTCTCTGCTGTACTCTTCCCTTTTGCTGTAGCTTCTCTGTGCGCTCCTTTGTCCGCTTTTAATTTATTTTAGGTGGGTCGTTTTCCCTTACCGGCATTGTAAGCAACCAGTACACTATGNTGAACGTAAAATGGTATTCGTATCACATTAGCACTGTAGTAACTAGTGATCGCATCGTGCTTACTTTCATTCACTGTTACTGCGCTGTTCCCTCTTTTTCTCTTCACATGTCTCTGCTGTACTCTTCCCTTTTGCTGTAGCTTCTCTGTGCCCTCCTTTGTCCGCTTTTAATTTATTTTAGGTGGGTCGTTTTCCCTTACCGGCATTGTAAGCAACCAGTACACTATGTTTCCGGCTCAACTGGTGTTTCTTTTTCCTTCTACTCAAACATGTACACGACTTGTTTGCGTATAGGAAAATAAATTCCGGTGGTGTTTTTGCTAGGGTAGTGTACTGCCCCTGTCCCAAGCCAAGGCGCAGTCTGCATGGTTATGCCACGCGGACGGTAAAGTGCGAGGGAAATGCTGCGAGGGCGGTGAGAGAGAGAGAGAGAGCGACCATGCTGCTGCTGTGTAAGTCGCAAATTAATCTACTGCTAGTTGTTACAGAACATAAATGTTTCCTGCTGGCCACATTCAGGCCTGCACAGCTAGGTAAGGTGTAAAGTCCACTTTGCCTTGGGTTGACATTCAACGGTGGGAGGGGTAGGGAATGGGTGGCGAGGGAGAGAGAATGCATGAGAGGCAGGAAGGAGACCGAGAAGACTCCCAAGGGATAGAACTTGGCGTCCTGGCGGAAATCCAGGAGGGATAGCATGGAGAAAACCTTCCTTCACATGGAATGCAGGAGTGTGAAGTGGAGACATCGAGAACGGATAAGAGAGGTAGGAAGGAGACCAGTAGAACACTGAGACAACCGCCAGGATAGAAACTGGCATCCTGGTGGGGAACCAGGAGGGATAACATGGAGAAAACCCTGGCATCATGGTGGGAACCTGGGAGGGATAGCATGGAGAAAACCCTGGTGTTCTGGTGGGGACCTGGATGGGATAGAAAGGAGAAAACCCATTGTACCTGGAANTGCATCCTGGTGGGGAACCAGGAGGGATAACATGGAGAAAACCCTGGCATCATGGTGGGAACCTGGGGGGGATAGCATGGAGAAAACCCTGGTGTTCTGGTGGGGACCTGGATGGGATAGAAAGGAGAAAACCCATTGTACCTGGAAGGGATAGCATGGAGAAAACCCCGGTGACCTGGGGGGGATAGCATGGAGAAAACCCTCCACATATAATGCAAGAGCGTGAAGTGGGGATATCCTGTAGGAATGAATGAGAGAGTGTGACAAAGTAAAGGAGATCGGGAGGACTCTGAGAATGCCCCCATGGAATGCAAGAGCATGTAGTTGGGACATCCAAGATGGCCACTGTTGACCAAAAATGACAGAGTGGAGAGGAAATCCAACATGGCTGACGTCGGCAAGGAATGACAGTGTAGGAGGTTGCTGAATGGCATCATCCAAGATGGCTGTCGGCTCATCCCCTCGTCTCCGCCAGGACGCCAGGTGTTCCATAACATACATTTTATAACTACTTACATTCCTTAGTTTTAAACACCTGCTGCCAATAACGTGAACCGCAAACACCATTTTTATTTTTTCCAATATTTGATAGAGAGCTATGCTAATATTAGTACAGTGCCAAACAAAAAGTTTGTTATTTGCAGTTTCCAGATACATTTTTTAATAGTAAAAGGTTAAAATATTAATTATTTCCAGAAAATCATGCTAATTTGGCAAATATGTGTACAACATGTGAAATTATTGCGGACGAAGGCTGCCACCCGAGATAAAGGCCCTACTGCGTTCAGAACTGAGGAGTAGACGTGTAGTATGTTCGTATAGCTGATGACAATTAATNCCGAGATAAAGGCCCTACTGCGTTCAGAACTGAGGAGTAGACGTGTAGTATGTTCGTATAGCTGATGACAATTAACTAAGCATTTGGAAAGAAAATTTTTAAAAATATCACTGACCCAAGTTATATGCATTGGAACCAGGTTTGCGATTTTGTATAGTTCGATAAGTAGTCGGTATAATAATACTCTCCTGTGTATCGATTTTATATAGTATAAAGCACTGTACAATATTATACAAACCATCCATTTGAATCAATTTAGGCACTTATGTAAAGTGTCGGAGACGTGTGTTAAAGACAGTTTTATTGACAGGAAGTCGTGAGTTGTAAGGGTGAGGATGTGCAACCTTTTTCGTACATATCATTATATGCCATCTATCTCTGAGGTTCGTAACCTCCGTTGCGTAATTGTCGTGAATGTAATTACAATGTTACTGGTCAAAGCTGGTTAAATCGAGGGGTTGTAAAATTTGGTAAGTTGCTATAGAGAAATAAATATTTAATTCTGTTTATGTTATGAAATAAGTCAAATACGTATTTTACTTAGGGTATTACTATGACTTCGTTGTTTTGTTTAACCATACCAGCTTTTGTATAATTTCAGGATCTAAGTCATTTAATATAAAATAAATCGCTGGCAGCCCTGTGAGGTCTATGCCCTAGTCTATCTCGGGCAACGGTAGAATGATGATTTCTCTGTTCTTGAAGAAAAACTCACACGGATATGCTCCCATTATCTACTGGTTTTATGGTGGCCTCATGTAAGTACTATGAAACATCAATTACATTTTTCGTGAACAGAAAATTTAATTTGGTTTTAGTTATCAAAATGGACATGACGGAATATACATTGTGCCGTGCACGACCAGTCACTGTAATTGGGACTTTCTCAACTCGCCTACTTATTGGTCGACACGCTGGTCGATGATGGGGCTTGTAAGTGTGGTAAGCATGTCCGGGGCCATTTTGACTAATATGATGCTGGTAAGTGGAAGTGAACACACCAGTATAGCTGGTGCTTCTGTAGTGGAATGTATAAACCACTCACTATTAGTAAATACGCACAGATCTCAAAGTGTTAAAGCAAGTGTTCAGTAAAGTCGGTAGCTACGTAAGGATGTTAGTTTCAAGTCTTAACGTTGAATTAAACGTGCTGGGTAAACATTAGTGAACACTGAAAAATATTAATTCCGTTTTTTTCATGTATGTTTAAGTGTAAGAAAGAGCATATATGTAAAATATTTACTTTCGTTATGATGTTACATTTTCACTATTTTCACTTGACTGACACATGAATAATGTGATGAGGCACATGCCAATGCTAATGTTATGTACTTTGGAAGAATGCACAATGTGCTTGCAAGTAGATCTTAAGAGAATGTGATATATGTAAATAAACTCAAAATACACCAATTGAAGTGCGCTGAATTTTGGAAATGAACATGTAAATCTAAGGCAGGATAATCCTAGATAACAGTTTTTGCCATACTGAGGACTATATTATGTATAGTATCTTGTAAAGCTTAAATATATTATAAAAATTTACGGTGTTGGAAATATCCCGACAGAAACATATCACTATGGCAAAATATTTTCTCTCAAAGTTAGTAAAACATTTATGTATTTTTGTGTTATGTATTTTTTTTTCGCAGTTGGTTTTTGCAAAACTGTAAAATAAGATTATCCTACATAGCCTTAACATACGTGCCACATGTACAGGGATTNGCAGTTGGTTTTTGCAAAACTGTAAAATAAGATTATCCTACATAGCCTTAACATACGTGCCACATGTACAGGGATTTCGAAAGTGCTGAGATAGCCATGAAGAGCCTGGAGTTACCTGGTGTGCGGGCAGCGGCCTCAGGAAGTAGGAGTCGTCGCCGACCTGCACGAGCCCCGTCAAGCCGTCTTCACATGACGTCAGCGCCACCAGCGAGTCGTCGGCTCCTAGCACCCGCCCCACCTGCGCACACGCTGGACATAAGGCAGACACTATTGTCGTCTTCTGCGCATGCACCCAACACTGACCAAGCGCACACGAACACAGCTCTCACAGTCACATGGGCAACACTCAAGAACATTTGATCTTTTAGGTAAAATGACAATGGCGAGTTCATGTTATTTATGATGGTGTGATTTGACTGCGTCCATTGCCTACCATGAGACTAAATAAAATAGCACACACACAGAAATCAACAAGACGACAACGAAAAAACATCAGAGACAGATAATTAGGAAAAGCTGCACGACCCTAAACGTCGTAAAGACTTGTAATATTTTCCGTGTTTTTTTTTTCGTTGTTCTGTGTACTCTCTTTTGGTTTATCTATTGTCTTCTCTGGTCATTTTGTGGTTCTTGTGTTGTTGGTAGTGTTAAATTATTTGGTTTTATAATCTGACATGGAATACTTTTTCTTGACTTGTGTTTCATTGCGATTTTTTCCTTTTTTTGTGCGTGTTTATTGTCCAGCTGCGTCCGCTGATATTGTTTTTGCACTGTTTTGTTCACTTGCTCGGTGTTTTTGTTTTCGTCATCGTGTTGTTTTTTCTTTTGGTTTGCTTTTGTTGTCTGTCCTGTTTTATAATAATAAGTTGTTCGTCCATCCTTTTTTCGTTTAAATTATTTACATATTTGTTTTCATTTGACAAGGAAACAGCTTTTCCTAATTATCTGTCTATAATGTCGTAGAAAATGTTAGTTTTTGTCTTGTGTGTGAGCGATTTTATTTTGTCTCATACTCGGCAATGAACACAGTCCAATAACACCATCATCATAACTGATGAACGTGTTTGTTTTTATCTTAACAAGCCCTTGACTAATGCGAATTTAATCTAATAGCATTAATTATTGGCTAGAGGATGTATGTAAACATCTCAAAGCACTTGTTCACGCAAACACTGTTCTAACCTCAAATGCTAACCATGGCGGGAAAGCAGTTCAATGCTGAGACGCGGAGACTNTGTTCACGCAAACACTGTTCTAACCTCAAATGCTAACCATGGCGGGAAAGCAGTTCAATGCTGAGACGCGGAGACTTGTTATGCGCAGCTAGGGCAATCACTCTACCCCATATTTCCTTTACACACCAACAGCGCACCAACACTAGAAGGCAATATTTCGACTGTGGTGTTTTGAACTACGCATTAAAATTTTTTCATTACCAAATTTTGTATGTGTACCTATATTTACATCTGCAGTGGGGAGCAAGTGGACCCCCAGTGTTATGTTCCTGTCAACAATTTCCCTTCAAATGAACCTTATACTATTGCATAGTTTTATGTTAAAATCGCCGTTTTTTATTNGTTCACGCAAACACTGTTCTAACCTCAAATGCTAACCATGGCGGGAAAGCAGTTCAATGCTGAGACGCGGAGACTGGTTATGCGCAGCTAGGGCGATCACTCTACCCCATATTTCCTTTACACACCAACAGCGCACCAACACTAGAAGGCAATATTTCGACTGTGGTGTTTTGAACTACGCATTAAAATTTTTTAATTACCAAATTTTGTATGTGTACCTATATTTACATCTGCAGGGGGAGCAAGTGGACCCCCAGTGTTACGTTCCTGTCAACAATTTCCCTTCAAATGAACCTTATACTATTGCATAGTTTTATGTTAAAATCGCCGTTTTTTATTTTAGTGTCTTACAAACAGTGAAAACTAGTTCACTTGCAGAAATGAGCTGACTCATACAGAAAAAAATGCTACTATCTATATCAGATATAAATGTAAGACATAAAAGGGTTTACAATTACAGTGGAAGGGAGAGATTTGAGCGGCTCTTAATATGAGGTCTTGAGAGCCGATATGGGTGAAGCGATGTGTGTAGTAGCACAGGAATGAAGGGGCGGGGGAAGCGTGAGATCCTCGAGAAGGCCCGCGGACCAGTAGCATCGTCCGGCGCGATTCACACATGCAAAAATGCGGGAACGGCCCCGCTAGGAATCGAACCCGGTTCGCCTTGGTGAGAGGCGAGATCTCTAGGCCCTGCGCTATCTCAGCCTCTTTTGAGTGTAAGGATATTTTTATATATCATATTTGATTTGTGGCGATCGCTGTTAATCATTTTAACACTTGTCTATACCTTACAACGCGCATTCTTCAATTCTTAGTAAATTGTTTACTTTGTATTGTGTAACTCTGAAATGCTACAATTACGACATGAGCGAGTAATTTAGAAAAAAAAAAAAAACTACGGAGAAAAATAGGTTCAAGGTTGAAATTTTTGTGAGTGAAGGCATATGTTAGAAAATACAAGTTTGACAGTAACTTTAAGAAATTTTACGGAAATTTTTTGTATTGGTTGGTCGTTTTTAAGTGAGCAATTATGAGAACCTAGTTCAATATCTACTTTTCTGGCCGAAATGTATCCTTACGCCACATGTATTATTAACATTGTCATGGGCCTCATTNTAGTTCAATATCTACTTTTCTGGCCGAAATGTATCCTTACGCCACATGTATTATTAACATTGTCATGGGCCTCATTTAACTTTATTCACGCGTCCATAAAGTTGAAATATGGAATTGTTAGGAACCTAAATATGCTACTAATATGCCCTTTTGTGTTATTTTGTGCATACAGCTGCAAAACACACTCTAAATATGAAATAGTGAAAATGGAGCCATTTAAGTGAATACTAGTGAAAATAGCTCTAATCACTATCATATAACTGATTATTACCGTTGCTAAATTTCACTGATTTAGAAGTGATTCCAGCTGGACGTCGATAATTACAATACCACAAGCCACTGGTTCCCAGCACATTTGATTGTATTGAAAGTCTGTCCTAACTAATTAAATTACTTTCAGTGAATGGTATTTCACTGAATGATATAATTTATTCGAGCTTAGAGTGCACAAACTTGATTTGCCATTGTTTTAAACATTGCAATCGAAGCACAACTTAAAGACATTAAACTATTTTTCATAATTTTCTGGTAACACAGCTGGGAGTTTGCTTGCGAGTGTGTGCAATAGCATCTATGCTTTTAATGGGCAATAGGTCTTGACGTGGACACGTCTTTCATATCAGACAGACAGGTGGGGTACCACGACGGAAACGGTGATGTAAGGTTTGCAGGGTCATCAATCCTGACACTATAACTTCATTACTATAATAATAACATATTTGAAATGAATTTGGTCTCGTTCGATCGGATGTACGACTACGATGCAACTATGACCTAACGTGGGCGTCGCTCATGCGCGAGGGGGTGGTGGGGGCCCACGGTGACTGGTGTAAATTTTGGACGTGGTCGAACATTTCCGGGCACTATGACTCGTGTTTCCTGTGTGCCAGCGCGCTGGTTCTGGCGTCAAACCAAATATTCCGTTTGAATCGGTCGATTTAAGCCACAAAAAATACAAATAAACATTTCGTTACTTTCTTTTCGATGCTATATCCGAAATAAATTATTACCCGCTGACGCAGGTGTATCCACGTAAATCCCACTGCTATGTGCTAGACACAAACACACCCCGATTTTTTTAAAAATTGTGTTTACATTAGTGTGAACAGCTCAAAAAGTCTGTTCACGGTAAACTGAGCACTTTCGAAAGCCCTGCTTAAGATCTGCGTGTATGAATATTGTGTAACTTGCCGATATTTATAAAAGTGACATTGCCGTGGGCCTGACCACCTTGTTCATGCGTCGGTTAAATGAAACTGTGAAATAATTAGAAAAGTAAATATTTTACATATTTGCTCATTGTTATTCCTAGACGCATTAAAACAACAGAAAGCAAAGCAATAATTTCAGTTTGCACAATTGTTTACCTTACACTTTCCAGTCAACTTTAAAACGCGGAACTTCTTTCCCTCCATCGTTACCAACTTTACTGGGCTTATGGCACTCAATGCGCCCGTTCAAATATATACAGGTGGGAGCAGTGATATTTTTCAAATGTTGATTTTAAAAATTCTCACTTTATCGTGAAAAGCCTTTAAGAGAGTTGTTTCCTGTAGGCGTAGTGCTACCGAACCATACACTAAAGACGAGGTGGAGCAATTATCGTAATTGTGCGCATATCCCCAAGATTCACTTGCCCACTGCCAATACGAATGTCAAAGTTGCATGGCCAACATTGTGATGAACGTGTTTGTTTACATTTTAATATTAAAAAGACCCATCAGTTTATGAAATACTTTGACTAACTTGGATACATTCATTTTGCATTAACACGAGATTGGAGGAAGTGCACAAATATCTCAAAACACTCACATAAACATAGTTTTAACATATATTTTTTCCATGCGGTTTTTGATTGCGCTTTTGGCAAAAAAAAAAANAACACTCACATAAACATAGTTTTAACATATATTTTTTCCATGCGGTTTTTGATTGCGCTTTTGGCAAAAAAAAAAATTAAATGTAAAGTTCTTCTTGTAAACTTCTTGAACTGTAATGGATGTTTTAAACCCATATAGAGTNAAAAAAAAAAATTAAATGTAAAGTTCTTCTTGTAAACTTCTTGAACTGTAATGGATGTTTTAAACCCATATAGAGTACATAAATTTTACCATATATCAGGCTGCAAGTAAGAAATGTAAACTGTGGGTACCATACTAAACTATGAACCTCACCACGCATCTAACTGTTTCATTGAATCAATGTACAAATNATGTAAACTGTGGGTACCATACTAAACTATGAACCTCACCACGCATCTAACTGTTTCATTGAATCAATGTACAAATGCTATTATGAATGTACAAAAGTTTTATAAATGTACAAATGTTATTATGCATGTACAAGTGTTATTATAAATGTAAACATGTTATTATGATTGTACAAATGCCATTATGAATCTACAAATGCCATTAAGAATGTTTTGTTTAAGACATTACCATTTGAGCTTCTTACTTTAGACTCTTCACAGTTAGATGAGAACTTCTGAGATCAACCTTTGGAAAATGTCAATTCCTTTACATGCATAGAAGTATTTTAACGAACAGAATGACTGCATGTATCCAGTAAAGTTGGTAATTACAGAGATACAGTAGTTTCATCTCTTAATATTTAACTAAACATGTTAGGTAAACATTTGACAAAACTGAAATGATTTTTTTCTGAGTTCTGTTGTTTTATGCATAAAAGTATAAGCATGAGAACATTTGTAAAACGTTTATTTTTCTGATAATTTCACAAATATTTACGTTACCGAGGCATGAATAAAGGTANATGAGAACATTTGTAAAACGTTTATTTTTCTGATAATTTCACAAATATTTACGTTACCGAGGCATGAATAAAGGTATCAGGCCCATGAAAATGGCAATTTTACATGTGGTGGAAAAATACACAAATGTACATACAAAAGGGATTTTAGCAGATTTTTCAAAAGTGCTCAGTTAACCGTGAACAGTATACACAGTAAAACATGTTCTTGTTACAAACAATTGTTTGCGAACTAGTTGAAAATATTTTCTTGTATCTCTGCAGTCAAAATATTGCATATTTACAATACATTATTTCAGAAAACATACAAAACAGTTTATGTAGCTGAATGTTTATAATAAATGAACTTGAAGTCTACAACACTTGCTTGTTAAAACTGAACATTCGTACAGCACTATCTAAGCTTAGGTTTTGTGAAATTTATTCCATTTTATTTTAACTGTTACAAGAATTTCCTTGGCATCTCGTTTGCAAGGAATTCTTCGTACAAATACGGAAATAAAAATATTCTTGACAGTGTGCACACATATAAGCTGATGTACTGAATTTGCAGATGTTGNCGTACAAATACGGAAATAAAAATATTCTTGACAGTGTGCACACATATAAGCTGATGTACTGAATTTGCAGATGTTGCAGTGTGCGGATATGCGCAGCTCGTATGATCACTCTACCCTACTTACAGTACACACTATTTGCCGCACCTGAGTGGTGCACGGGCGCAGGACCTCCGTGTATGTCCAGCCGTGCGGCGAGTGCCACTCTAGCTCCGGGGTTAGTTCTAGGCCGGTGTTGGGTCGCAGTTCCAGCAGCCAGTCCTTGAGCGACACCAGGCTCGTTTCCTCGTCGTCTTCAGTCTCCTCTCTCTTCTGCCGTCCGCTCCCTGAAGCAGCGCGACACACACGATTTAAGGCTACTATAGTAAAGTTCAAATGAGAAAATAATTTCCCCGCATTTCTGAGGGATGGCAGTGGGTAGGCCTGAGGGTAGGCAGTGTAGGGGAGGGCTCTTCCGAGTACTTGCCACTGGAGGGAGGGAAACCACGTGCAACTTCTGGCGCTATACACACCAACCTGATAACATCACTCTCTACTTCCGCGCTGTTAAACACCACGCTGCACAAGTTAACGTTTTTTTCGACAGATAATATGCATGCGTGGAGCAGCTCTCGTCCAACCGCACTCGGCCGCTGTCACTACTGAACTGAACAACCTCACCCCTTCGTGTAGCGGCAAGGGATTATCCTGACTCGTCCGAAGCGTTCTGGACTTCTGCGCATTGTTTTATTATTTGGATTTCACTATACATACCTGAAGCTGTTTTGCTCGTTAAAGGTCCAAAAAACGAGGAAGCGATACGGACGACAGTAACACGCGTGCCTAAAGCCTGATCGCTCCTACGCGAAGGACGTTGAACTGGCTTGCAACCNTTGGCTTGCATTCTTTCCGTCAGTGCGCTGTTTGCAATTTATATCTGTAACAGTGGAACTTCATTGCATGCGATGAAAGCCCACAGATTTACCTACAGTCGTATAGTCGTAATTTTCTCCTACCTCTGAAGGAAACTGCTCAGGCAGGCTATAAATGAAGGTTTTTTTTTATTTAACGATTTTTTTGTTTTGACTACACTTGATATTATAAAAGCAATTAGATTATTACTTTTTTTANAGGCAGTGTAGGGGAGGGCTCTTCCGAGTACTTGCCACTGGAGGGAGGGAAACCACGTGCAACTTCTGGCGCTATACACACCAACCTGATAACATCACTCTCTACTTCCGCGCTGTTAAACACCACGCTGCACAAGTTAACGTTTTTTTCGACAGATAATATGCATGCGTGGAGCAGCTCTCGTCCAACCGCACTCGGCCGCTGTCACTACTGAACTGAACAACCTCACCCCTTCGTGTAGCGGCAAGGGATTATCCTGACTCGTCCGAAGCGTTCTGGACTTCTGCGCATTGTTTTATTATTTGGATTTCACTATACATACCTGAAGCTGTTTTGCTCGTTAAAGGTCCAAANTCTGCGCATTGTTTTATTATTTGGATTTCACTATACATACCTGAAGCTGTTTTGCTCGTTAAAGGTCCAAAAAACGAGGAAGCGATACGGACGACAGTAACACGCGTGCCTAAAGCCTGATCGCTCCTACGCGAAGGACGTTGAACTGGCTTGCAACCTTTCCGTCAGTGCGCTGTTTGCAATTTATATCTGTAACAGTGGAACTTCATTGCATGCGATGAAAGCCCACAGATTTACCTACAGTCGTATAGTCGTAATTTTCTCCTACCTCTGAAGGAAACTGCTCAGGCAGGCTATAAATGAAGCTTTTTTTTTTTATTTAACGATTTTTTTGTTTTGACTACACTTGATATTATAAAAGCAATTAGATTATTACTTTTTTTANTTTTTTTTTATTTAACGATTTTTTTGTTTTGACTACACTTGATATTATAAAAGCAATTAGATTATTACTTTTTTTAAAAACTTTTCTGGCAAAAAGTTGTAATCCCAGAACACGTATTTACTGAGACACGCGTATACGTACAAGCAACGATTTCAGAGGAAAAATGTTTTTGTACGTAGTTCTCTTATGGGGACACGCTAGTTCTCGCATGACTCTCATTGTAAGCAGTTGTGTCCTTTATTATTAAATAAACTATGAAAAAGTTTAATGTTAATTTTTTTTAGGATGTAAACTAAAGTTGATATTTCGATGTCCAATCATAAATTTGGTTATTGAAACACAAATATGGTCGTCGAAAAGTGGCCAAGTCAGAAAAAATCGCTGCAAATAGTCCTCTGTTTACAATTTTTATTCTTCTGTAAAACATTATTTAAAATAAAGAGGCAATTCTGTATCTTTTCTGAACGAACTGCGATATTAAAGTACTATAGTCAGCGTTTGAAATTCTGAGCTAACAGAACACACGCAGACCTCGTTTATCTGTTTTTCATCTCCGCCGCACACGAAGAGTATTTAACGGCCTGCAGTGTGCATGGTTTATACAACAGAATCCAGTGTTTGAAGTTTCTCACGTGTGGAAGGTAGCCGGCCATTTGCTGTCCGGGCTACGTTCCCAAGTCTCATAAACAACTGCTGCCTATTGAAGCACGAACACATTTGTATTGTTCGTGCTATACGGCAGAGATTATTTATATCTCGATTTTGAAAAGACAAGCCGTTTTAGATGAATACCAATTTTAACAAAATCAAACTGCATTAAAATTGGCTAGAGGGGATATACAAATATCTAACAGTACATGTTTACATGAATAGTTCTATAATCTTAAATCCTATACACGCCATTCATGATAGTCGTATTGGCAGAAAAGCAGTTCAATGTTGGGACACGGAGACTAGTTTTGAGAAGATAGCAAGATCACTTTACCCCATATTCACTCTACGAGCTATACGGGCACTAGTACAGTACCCAACTGGAAATTTGTTCTTCGCAACGACCAAAGTGATATGTTTACTTGTGAGTGGAAGGGATAAATACTCAAAATGGGTCACGTGTTGCTTGAGTCACAGTCTTGAATCTACTTTGTTTGGAGTACCTGGTCGACAAGACCTCGCTCAACCTCCTGTGCATTCATCGTTTGAGCCTAGTTGTGTGTGCGCGACAATGGCTGTACAGTGCATTTAAGCAAAATTAGACTCAAACCCAGACATAAAAAAAAAAAAACAAGATGAAACCTTCACAGACGTGTTAAGTTACATCTCCTGAGCGTCCTTAAAAAGTTCCAAAAATCTCGCGTCGGTTTGTTTTGCCATTTTGATAAATAAGCGACAATGTTAAATTTTCGCCTATTTTTTTGGGGAATAATATGTAGCACTCAAACTATTATCATTTCCAGTTGGTTTTTTTCAACACGTTTGTTATAGAAGTGGCTTGTACACTGATTAAGTACGTTATAATTTTACCCACTTTGTGGCTATGAAATTTTTTTTCTAATTTTTTAATGCGAAGTTGCAATATTTAAGCGATTTAATATAAAACAGCTTACAATATGGAAAGAGGTNTGAAAAAGTGTAACGCTCGGTAACGTTACGATGAGTCACCGAACGAGAGAGAGGCCCGCCGAATGCCTTGCGTCTCTCTCCCACTCAACTATGATCGGTCTGCCGCGCGCGCAGCACTACGTTGTCACGTAAAATCTTCGCCCGTAAAACCGACTTTACAGGCAACCATTTTTTTCTAATTTTTTAATGCGAAGTTGCAATATTTAAGCGATTTAATATAAAATAGCTTACAATATGGAAAGAGGTTCCAAATTAAAGTTGTAGAGCATTTAAAAATCGGTCGGAATCATATAACAAGATAACTTCACCATGTATTGGGATCACAGTGCAGCTATTTGTATGCGTGGCGTATAGATGGCAGAGATTCAATTGCTACACCACGCGTGTGTAATAATTGGGGCGGCTCGCCACTAGACATTAAAAAAAAAAACAAAGGGAATACTTTTGTAAAATATTAAGGACACTTCACTTATCAATTCAGAAAAAATCCCAAGGAAACTCACGTCGGGTTTTACCACCGTGGACGCTATATTGGTTCAACATTCTGTTTTATTTGAACTATATAATATTTTTTCTACTAATCGTAATAACAAATTTAGAAATTTTTTTGTCTTATTTTTTTAACCCTCTGTTGCAACACATTTGGTACAAATATCACTCTTTTTATTAAGCGATGTAATAAATATACCTTTATAATGAAGTTTTACTTATGATTTTTTTATATATGACATGAGCACTCAACCTGGTTTGATAAGTTTTACGGCGTGAAAACACTATGTCACAAGTCACGAAGACGGGGTGGGGAGAGGCAACTGAGGGGTTAGTGTAAAGTGGAGGTGTGAGAAGGGGAGGAGGGAGGGCGAAGGAGGAGGGAGGAGCACGTGCAGTAATGTCTAGTTGAAAGTCAGTGCNAATAACAAATTTATAAATTTTTTTTGTCTTATTTTTTTAACCCTCTGTTGCAACACATTTGGTACAAATATCACTGTTTTTATTAAGCGATGTAATAAATATACCTTTATAATGAAGTTTTACTTATGATTTTTTTATATATGACATGAGCACTCAACCTGGTTTGATAAGTTTTACGGCGTGAAAACACTATGTCACAAGTCACGAAGATGGAGTGGGGAGAGGCAACTGAGGGGTTAGTGTAAAGTGATGGTGTGAGAAGGGGAGGAGGGAGGGCGAAGGAGGAGGGAGGAGCACGTGCAGTAATGTCTAGTTGAAAGTCAGTGCNGGTGTGAGAAGGGGAGGAGGGAGGGCGAAGGAGGAGGGAGGAGCACGTGCAGTAATGTCTAGTTGAAAGTCAGTGCAAGTCAGACGTTCAGCATGTCTGGCAGACCGGTCAACAATGTGTGTGTGTATTGAATTACGTTTACAGTGATAATATTTTTCAAAATGAGGTAAGTAACATTGGTATTGTGTAGTGTGACTTGTTCATACTATTGTAGAAGAATTAATGTGTTGGTGGGAGTTGTACGCTGCAATATGGAGTGTTTGTTGAAACCCTATAAAAACAAAGGCGTTGAAACAGTAACTTTGACTGAAAAGGGGCTAAAGAAAGTAATAGCGTGCAGTTAGATTCGGAAGGATGAAGTTAAAAATGAGCTTCAATGAAAGGCAATTGCTGAAGTGCAAATTGAGTTCTGTATATGGTACACTCGCAATCCAAAAAACTCTGTTACAGTACCTGAAAACCCTGAGCAATGTGTAACGTCACAGGTATCATTTAATTTTAAGACGCTTTTTTTTGTGGGCGCCGATGCATCGACTCGTTTACGTGCCAGAATACACACAAAGAGGAATGGAGTGAGGTTCAAACCCATAACACAGTCGCTTCTGTACGGACGTTTGCAAATGCAAGAGGAAATTGCGAATTTGGGAGTCTGTGCATCCTATAAAGAGGCTGTCAAGTTTGAAATCTCAGTCGCCACTCGTGCAAGAGCTGAAATAGATGGAGGTGGTTATTAATTTGTTGTCCTTTAAATTGCATNGAAATCTCAGTCGCCACTCGTGCAAGAGCTGAAATAGATGGAGGTGGTTATTAATTTGTTGTCCTTTAAATTGCACGTTTAATTAAATAAATAATAAACAGTTTTAAAATGTTTAATATTATTTTCATTTGTAACTAATTCTATTACTTAAATTTTTCATTTTTTGAATTTAACTTACTTTTTTTGTTTTTCTTCTTTATGTTATGTCCAATTTGTATTTGATAATGCTGATTACAACATGCAATCCATTAATGGACATTACACTTTCTATTCCATATGTGGGATCATCTGTGTGACACGTAACTCTTCTCTCCATGCTGACACACCAGTGCCACGACTTAAATGCCATCGTGTCAGTGATGTTCAGTTACGTGGTCTATCACCAGTGCAGATTTACGATCCCTCCAATTCATCTGGGTATTCAAAGGTTACAGCCATAAATGTATAGGCTCTGCAGTTACATCCTACTGCAACCGGGACTGTTCGCTGCTTATATTTGATTT
Organism: Clitarchus hookeri; assembly: GCA_002778355.1. NCBI lineage: Eukaryota > Metazoa > Arthropoda > Insecta > Phasmatodea > Phasmatidae > Clitarchus > Clitarchus hookeri. Next base: position 163,405 of record NQII01001208.1, read on the forward strand.
GTTAATATGGTGACTGGCTCCAAGTTTACTGGCCTTCTTGGAGNGTGATGTTCAGTTACGTGGTCTATCACCAGTGCAGATTTACGATCCCTCCAATTCATCTGGGTATTCAAAGGTTAAAGCCATAAATGTATAGGCTCTGCAGTTACATCCTACTACAACCGGGACTGTTCGCTGCTTATATTTGATTTGTTAATATGGTGACTGGCTCCAAGTTTACTGGCCTTCTTGGAGNCAACCGGGACTGTTCGCTGCTTATATTTGATTTGTTAATATGGTGACTGGCTCCAAGTTTACTGGCCTTCTTGGAGGAGCTTTATGGAGAAGTGCTTCATCAAGGAAGACTACGAATCAAAAGCTGTTGTACCTCTTCCATTCGTGAACTTGTCTCCCAGTAGTCCTTCAATGATATACACCGGCCTCTTTTATACTGCTGAGGAAGGACTAAAGCATGGGCAAGCTTACAGTATGGTCCCATTTGATCAACCACTTAATGCTAAGGCTTGTGATATGGTTTTCAATGCTCTTTCTGCAAGCCCACTGACAAAAATTCTTATTTGCCTTGAAGGATTCCATTTTATTCTTTCATTTTTGGGCACAATAGGACACACTATGGCTGGGAGTGGTATAGAAGAAGTGTGGCATACTGTGCATGCTAAAAAAACATAGTTCACATGATGAGATGTATGGTTTATTCATGAGCTGTCTGTGCTCTTTTTATGACTGAGGAAGGTCTCATTAGAGTTGTACTACAGATGCACAACATTTCCCAAATAATTGAGGAGTTAAAGATCATCAACAAATCTCTTGTGAAGGGTACTACTCCCTGCGACACACTTGAATCACTACCAGTTGTGAACTTCATTGATAGACTAGAATATACTACTGGAAACTACAANCTCCCTGCGACACACTTGAATCACTACCAGTTGTGAACTTCATTGATAGACTAGAATATACTACTGGAAACTACAAGCGAATCTGGCCATACTCAGAGTTTTTGGATTCAGTTCATCGATATGGTGGAGATTGTGCATTATTATGTTTGTTAGATCACAAATAATTGGTGACTGGTACATGCATATTCACTGTGTTCATCTCATCCTTCTATACCTACATGCAACTAGTCACCTCCATTATGCAAGGTCGGCTCACATCTGGCTTCAGGAAATACAAAAAGTTACGTCTACCTTGCTTGAAGAATTTGAAAAGTTTTTAGGAAAAGGCTATTTTGGTGCGGAATTTGGAATGATTTGGACATTGAGCAAGTGTTGATGCGAACTATGAAGAGTAGTGGTGGTCTGACATGGGGCAGAGGGATTTCACCTTCCACTATTGCTATTTGGGAGCACTCCATGCCAGCATCCTCAAGAATAGTGGATGCAGCGGAGGAATTTACCGGTTTTGTGTCTACCTCCTCACAACAGCACGAGGACTAGAGAGAGTCTCGTTAGCATCGTGATGCCAAANATTTACCGGTTTTGTGTCTACCTCCTCACAACAGCACGAGGACTAGAGAGAGTCTCGTTAGCATCGTGATGCCAAATATGTTCAGTGCTTCACACACTAGTTCCAGGAACATAATCTATTCAAGAGAACATCTTCTCAGCTTGCATCTCCGTCTACTGGCATGAAAATGTAAATTTTGANCAGGAACATAATCTATTCAAGAGAACATCTTCTCAGCTTGCATCCCCGTCTACTGGCATGAAAATGTAAATTTTGACAACGCACTACAAGTTGGTATTGCTGCAATAAAGCAAACAGAGGGTATGGAATTCAGTGAAATTCATCTAAAACGTAAGTCAGTTGTGGCATCTCTGGGTGCTGTAACGAGATCAGTGACAGTGTGTAATAAATCAGTCNAATTCATCTAAAACGTAAGTCAGTTGTGGCATCTCTGGGTGCTGTAACGAGATCAGTGACAGTGTGTAATAAATCAGTCTGTACAAACCCCAACCAGCTTTTTCACCACATTGTGTGCACCATGAGGACTAAAGTGCAGCTGTGTGATATTTTAAAATTTGATCTTTCTGGATATCCCTTTACCTTTTCGATGAATGTATAATGAAGGACACTAAATTATACATTGTGCGACTTTTGTCAGCGACTCCGACCCAAGCAGCAACAAACAGTGTCTCAACACAAAGTGTGTCCTATGTAGTCAATGGAAACAATATCAACAAAATGCGACTCATCTCCCTTGTGTGCCATTATTCGCAGAGTGCAGGGTGCAAGATACTTCAGGCTAGTGGAGATGCTGATGGGCTAATTGTGTCAACAACTATTGCAGAGACTGAAAAAGGGCTGAAGCTGTCCTAATCGCTAAACATGCATATTTTCTTGTTCTTCTCGTCACCATTGCTACAACTAACACCTTATTGAATATGATTATGCCAGGAATGATGAATAATCCTGGTAAGATTTACAACATTAGAGCTATTCAAGAATAAACAAGGGAAACGAAGGACTTTCTTCTAGCTTTGCACGCCTTCACAGCATGCGGTACAGTTTCATACATTTAGCGAAAAGGCTAGATCGCGCCTTTCAAAAAAGTTCACATCGATAAGCAGCTCAGATATATTTTGCGCATTTTCTACAATTCTCAAGTATCAGCTGATTCAGTGGCTGATGCTGCTGAGTCTTACTGTATGGGTAAAAAAGGAGTGGAAATTTAGACAGCTTACATTACCAGCTTTATGTGAAGACAATAGCTAAGCACAATTTTCATGCACAATTCAACTTGGCTATTCTTCCTCCAACATCCGCAGCTGCTCGTGATCACTCTCTCCAAGTCTTTCATCAGGTCCAGGGATTGTGTGGTGTTAAGGGATTGCGCGGGACATGGCTGCAGCAACCGGGACATAAAGATGATAAGGAGATAGAGATTTCCATTTTTCTAAACACGAAGATACAGATGACTTCCAAAAAGTCACACCAACATGTCGCTCAGTGTCTCCGACTAGTGTAAAGTGAGACTGCTGTTCATATTGGCTATGACGTTTTTAATGTCAGTGTATTGTCTTAAGGGTGATAAAAAAAAACTTTCGGAACATTTCCCGCCCCATTATTAATGGATTATACCTTTTACCCAGAACTTTAGTTACCAAACAACTGAAACTGAAATCATTTACTAACATTTTTTAGTCGCCGTGTCTTTTAAATGATTGCAACAATCGTGATGTGGTTGAAGACGGAGGGGCAGTTTATGTAACTATAAATATTATACACCACTTCCTAACAGGAGTGAGCTGCTGACAAGTTATTGTAACTCCACATCCGAAGACATGTATGAGGTAAGCTCACAAAAGAAATTGAATTATGCCTTATGATGCTGTTTTACAGTTCTGCCATTCTAAAATGATTGCCTGAATTTTTTAATGCACATATTAAAATGCAACTGTTGTGTCGTATTTGTTATGTTCTGTACTGCACCTGCAAACCGATACGACAGGCCACGCCTACAAATAAGCTGCACTGTGAACCCAATACATGGTAATGTTATAATATGTTATATGATTCCGATAGGTTTTAAACGCGCTACAACTTTTATTCAGAAAACGTTTCCTTATTGTAAGCGGTTTTAATTTTAATCCCCAAAATGTTGCAACTTCACATTAAAAAAAGAAAATATTTATTTCAAAGCCACATAAACGGAATAAAAGTAAGTAAAAGTATAATGTACGTACTATGTGTGCAAGTAACTTCTATAACAAACATTTTGAAAATAACCAACTGAAAATGGTAAATACAGAGTAAGTATAAAATAATACCCAAAATATGAAGGCCTATAATATCAAAAACAAACAACCTACAACCTTGCTTGACCAATCAAATGAACCGTGGAATCGTTAAATTTGTTTACCATACATTCATAAATGTTCAATGTGACCACCATAACCGGCCCGAACGACATCTACGCGATAATAAAACTCGTTCCATGCTCTTGTCAGCATTTCCAGTGTTACAGTTTGGATGGCGTTCGTAACTCTCGGTTTGAGGTGGTGAGGGGTTGGCGAGCTCACATTCGACACGTCAATGTGAAGGGGACGGTATGATGTTTCGTATATGTGCTGAGAGAGATGAGACTGGGAGCGTCTGTCGTCGCACTATGAGCGTGTGTTGTGTGTTAGTCCGCATCACGATGGCGACGAAACAACAGACGGCGTTCTGTTTTATTCAGTTTGCTAAATGTGAATCGGTAACGACTGTTCAACGTGAATCCCGTCGCAAATACGGACGTTGTTCTCCAAATAGGTGGAGTATCGTACGTTGGTTTTGTCAGTTCCGTGACACAGGGTGCCTTTGCAAAGGCAAAAGTTCCGGGCGATCGCGTTTGTCCGAAGAGAATGAAAGCGATTGCTGTACTAACCATACAGGTTACAGTTTTTACAGGCTCTTACCGAAAGGGATATAGAACTGAGACGTGATTTTTGCACGTTCGTTCTTTCCCAGAACGAGGTAGGCGATACCTTCATGTCTTAGCTGGTTTTTTTTAGAGATGAAGCGACGTTCTATACAAATGGTAAGGTGAACCGGCACAACGTGCGGATATGGGGCCAAAAGACTCCACATGAAACCACCGAACACGAGCGCGCTTCCCNTTGTCAGTTCCGTGACACAGGGTGCCTTTGCAAAGGCAAAAGTTCCGGGCGATCGCGTTTGTCCGAAGAGAATGAGCAACGGATTTAACTAGCGTTCGTTCGCAGTCCAAGAAAATCAACTCGACAAGCTAGCTGGGAAATGCAAATCCCTCAATCGACGGTATGGACAGTGTTGCGAAAGCGATTGCTGTACTAACCATACAGGTTACAGTTTTTACAGGCTCTTACCGAAAGGGATATAGAACTGAGACGTGATTTTTGCACATTCGTTCGTTCCCAGAACGAGGTAGGCGATACCTTCATTTCTTAGCTGGTTTTTTTTAGAGATGAAGCGACGTTCTATACAAATGGCANGATACCTTCATGTCTTAGCTGGTTTTTTTTAGAGATGAAGCGACGTTCTATACAAATGGCAAGGTGAACCGGCACAACGTGCGGATATGGGGCCAAAAGACTCCACATGAAACCACCGAACACGAGCGCGCTTCTCCCAAAGTGACGAGTTTTGCGCTGTATCCAAAGACACTGTTTTCGACCCTTTATTTTTTCACGAGCCCACTGTTACTGTAATCCCTTATTTGAACATGCTTGCAGAGTGGTTGTTTCCTCAGTTAGAAGAGGTGGCGGGGGACTTCATTTTCCAGCAGGATGGTGCTCCACCCCATTGGCACCTAGCTTTTCGCGGATACCTGAACGAGACGTTGCCGCAACGCTGGATTGGTCGAAGAGCAGCTGGTGACCAGGCTCTTCATCACTAGCCCCCAAGAAGCCCGGATCTTACGATTTTTTTATGGGGGTACATAAAGGATCAAGTGTTTCGTCCACCATTACCGGCTAACATTGACGACCTCAAAACAAGAATTACGGACGCCATCAAAACCGTAACACCGGACATGCTGACAAGAGTGTGGAACGTGTTTGATTATCGCATAGATGTCGTTAGGGCCGCTCGTTGTGGCCACATTGAACATTTATGAATGTATGGTAAACAAACTTCACGGTTCCATGGATCATTTGATTGGCCAATAGAGGTTGTAGGTTGTTTGGTTTTGATATTATAGACATTCAAAGTTGGGGTATTCTTTTATACTCATCCTGCAGTTTAAGTGCTACATTTTTTTCCTCCAAAAATAGGTAAAACTCCAAAATGGCCGCTTTATTTTTTAAAATGGTGCAAAACCCGAAGCGGGATTTTTTGGAATTTTTTTGGAGATGCTCAAGAGATGTAGTCTAGCACTTCTGTAAAGGTTTCGAGTAGTATATAATAGAGCATTCGAACACAGATTCATGACAGGGACACAGGGACACCGGAATGCAAGAGCAGGAGGAATGCATTTGCAGGAGAAGGAATGCATCCGCANGCAACGCTGGATTGGTCGAGGAGCAGCTGGTGACCAGGCTCTTCATCACTAGCCCCCAAGAAGCCCGGATCTTACGATTTTTTTATGGGGGTACATAAAGGATCAAGTGTTTCGTCCACCATTACCGGCTAACATTGACGACCTCAAAACAAGAATTACGGACGCCATCAAAACCTTAACACCGGACATGCTGACAAGAGTGTGGAACGTGTTTGATTATCGCATAGATGTCGTTAGGTCCGCTCGTTGTGGCCACATTGAACATTTATGAATGTATGGAAAACAAACTTCACGGTTCCATGGTTCATTTGATTGGCCAATAGAGGTTGTAGGTTGTTTGGTTTTGATATTATAGACATTCAAAGTTGGGGTATTCTTTTATACTCATCCTGCAGTTTAAGTGCTACATTTTTTTCCTCCAAAAATAGGTAAAACTCCAAAATGGCCGCTTTATTTTTTAAAATGGTGCAAAACCCGAAGCGGGATTTTTTGGATTTTTTTTGGAGATGCTCAAGAGATGTAGTCTAGCACTTCTGTAAAGGTTTCGAGTAGTATATAATAGAGCATTCGAACACAGATTCATGGCAGGGACACAGGGACACCGGAATGCAAGAGCAGGAGGAATGCATTTGCAGGAGAAGGAATGCATCCGCAGGAGGTCGGACATGTTGGCGGCCATTTTGGCAGCTAGTTGGTGATCATGTTGCCATCCAGTACATTCTAGAACATTCGATCCCATTGCGGCCATTTTGCTAGCCAGTAAATTAAAACTTATATGAAATATTATTAAATTAAAAAAAAATTACGTATTGGATGAGGCATGCGATAACATGGCGAGCATTTTGCCAACCAGTAAAAGTTGACGGACCGTTTAAGATGTGCGCGCCACATTCGTAACATAAGCCTCGGAGACAACAAGGAAACTTTCCAAATACCCATTTAAGCCCTATGCTAACTTATAAGCACAGTTAACCATAATTTTCAAACTGTTTATGATGTAGGTACCAAATTCATAATGTAAGCCTCGACACAGACAAGGATAGTTCCCAATAACCATTTAAGCCCCATGCTAACTTATAAGCGCAGTTGACCGTAATTTCCGAACTGTTTATGATATACGCGCCAAATTCACAACATAAGCCTCGGAGACAACAAGGAAAATTAACACATGATCATTAAAGCCCTTGGATAACTTATAAGCGCAGTTGACGAGCCGTTTATAATGTAGGCACCAAATTCATAACATAGGCCGCGACACAGACAAGGATAGTTACCAAATAGCCATTTAAGCTCAATGCTAATTTATAAGCATAATTTCCAAACCATTTGCTATTAGCATTTATGGAAAAAGGGGAACGCATGAATGATATACCTGGCANTTATAAGCATAATTTCCAAACCATTTGCTATTAGCATTTATGGAAAAAGGGGAACGCATGAATGATATACCTGGCAAGACTACTACTTGCGGGTGCTCCAGTATACCGCCGTTCCACCATCTGCACGACATAACCATACAGACGAACCAAAACGAAAACATTTAATGCCAAGAGTAAAAAACTTGGAAAATTAATCATGCCGATTAATATCTGCCATAAGTGAATATAAAAAAAAAAAAAATGAAGGTTAATAAACTTGGCACATAAAAAATACGTCAAACGAACTTAAAATGCAAGGTACCACCCCACCCCACCATCTGCATGACATAAACATGCAGACGGACCCAAATTAATTCAATTGAACTCAACACACACNCCCACCATCTGCATGACATAAACATGCAGACGGACCCAAATTAATTCAATTGAACTCAACACACACACACACACACAGTATTTAAGAAAAAAGGATTGTTGATTTAATAAAAAATAAAAAGCATAACACAGGCTTATTTACGCCTTTTATTAAACACAATACGTACATACACACACATTGTATTTCGCTATGACTTTAATGTCTAATGAACCTCGTCACGGGTTACATTTCAAGTAAAAACACGCATAGAATGAATACACACTAGCGAACCTCGTCACGCGCCACACCTGCCTTTCTCTTCAAATTCACCATTTCGAGGACTTCGTGAAGGAGCCGGGATAGATGTATATCGATCGCAGTCTTCGGATGGTCCGCATTGACAAACACTTGCACGCCTTGTTGTTGGTGCTTCCAAATGTCCCTGCTAGGCGTTGAAAGAATCTGGGCAGTAGGAAACAATTTCAGTTGCAGCATAGACGGTTGAGTTACGTCTGGCGGGTACGTA
>NQII01001208.1:172258-241355 GCA_002778355.1 Clitarchus hookeri
CTTTTATTAAACGCAATACGCACATACATACATTGTATTTCGCTATGACTTTAATGTCTAATGAACCTCGTCACGGGTTACATTTCAAGTAAAAAAAAACAGACGTAGAATGAATACACACTAGCGAACCTCGTCACGCCCCACACCTGCCTTTCTCTTCAAATGCACCATTTCGAGGACTTCGTGAAGGAGCCGGGATAGATGTATATCGATCGCAGTCTTCGGACGGTCCGCATTGACAAACACTTGCACGCCTTGTTGTTGGTGCTTCCAAATGTCCCTGCTAGGCGTTGAAATAATCTGGGCAGTAGGAAACAATTTCAGTTGCAGCATAGACGGTTGAGTTACGTCTGGCAGGTACGTACATTTGTATAGACGACCACCGCTCCGAAAAGAAATGAACGAAGCGTAATCTGTAATATTGCCAGAAGTGCTGCTGCTTGCTTCATTGAGTAAGTTTGGAAATGCCTATTTGAAATCATACGTTGAGCAACTCACTTGATTGTCGACGCAGGATGTGGACCCATTCGCAGCAGTGAAGTTCTTGGCTTCGACGCTCGTGGTGTAGGAGGGTAGCAGCTCCTCCGCAGCGATGCCGCCGTTGGTGATGACAGTAGACGATTCATCCAGTTGAAAAAAGTTGGCTTTAATACATTCATCGGAGTAGCTGACCAACCGCTCTTTAGTAGAATTAAGGGGTAGTGGTATTGTGGACGAAGCTAGGAACTCCAAGGCCGACATCCAATGCCCCCACGTCACAGTTTTTGATATGTGGACAATATGCTTATGCAGAAAAGAAACAATGTCAGTAATGTCCTCTCGTACAGCTATCGCGGTTGTGTGAACACATGTTGTCAGCAGGTCTAGGCACTCCCACGGGCCAATACCGAGTACAGAGCATGTAGGTGAAATAATACCGAAAAACTGTAAAATAACAGTGTTCTTAATTGCAATCTTCTTCTCACCGGCTTTCGCAGGGGAAGGCGAAAGCACGCGTTTCGTAACCGGAGATGTAGGCGGAGTAACGATCGCCCTCAACACCAGATATTTTGTCACTGCTAGACATAACGCCTTCCACGTCAACACAACGCCGAATACTAGTCCAATGCGGGGCTCGTATATATGAGGACCCTCAAAAATTACGCGAGCATTCCCCCTCTGAGAAGAANGAATACTAGTCCAATGCGGGGCTCGTATATATGAGGACCCTCAAAAATTACGCGAGCATTCCCCCTCTGAGAAGAAAACGTAATTTGGCCTTAAATATAGGAGGGGACTTCCGATGCCAGACACCGTTAAAAAACAATTTAGAATAAATGAGTTCTCACCCTGGCAGCGAAGTAAGGCAGGTGTTCCCTAGCAGCATCTTGGGGCGTAATTGATGGCAATTATGAGTCACCGCGACAGAACGCCGTCGTTAAAGGCGAATTAGGATTGATATGTCGGGGGTCAGTTTTGTTAACCCGGGAAAAGCCGTCAGGAACATTTAAGAGCGGAGTTAAAGACGAAATATAGCAGTGAGTCACGCCATTTATCGTCATTTAACACCAAAACAGACAGCTGAATCACCGGATGCACTAATTGATTTAATTTACAGTTCGCTCGTCAAGACAAGACTCCCAGTCGTGATCACACGGCAATTGATTTAAATTACGACCGTCTCCGAAGGCGGCACCGCCACAGGGTCGTGTGTCACTCGTTAATTGATGACAATTACAGGCCACAAAGCACTCCAAAAAAGACGTAACTAACCGAAAAGTACAGAAAATCGATGCGACAGACAGCCATGGAAAAAATACCGATGTGGGAGCTCAAGTTGTCGATCTCAGCGCTAAAACTCGTCACCTGCGTTAATGACAAGGCCGCACCGGGCACATTAACCACTAAGGTAGAATCGAACCTTAGCACAGTTAGTACGTTGGCTGTTACTGTGACGAAATAAAACTGTGAAAATATCACTGCTCCTAACAGCACGACGTCGAGAACACGCCACGCCAGTTCAGTGCGTTGCACGTAGCGGTGATTACTCGCCTACCAAGCGTGACAGTGTCACCCTTATTGCTCCCGTTGGCTATTACTGGGGTGAAATAAAACCGTGAAAAATATCACTGCTCCTAACAGCACGGTGCCGTGAATACGACACACCAGTTCAGAGCGTTGCGCCTAGCGGTGATTACGCACTTGATGCGCGTGACAGTCTCGCCCTTATTGCTCCAGAGTTTCTGAGCCTCCAACGAGAAAATACCTCCAGGCAATGCGCCCGCCTGAAGTACTTGGAGCCTTTCTTGCGGGATAATGAATACACAAAATACTCTGGACTGTATTAATAATAATATTCGTGAGAATGAATTTCTTTCTGACTGTTTATGCACGTATANACACAAAATACTCTGGACTGTATTAATAATAATATTCGTGAGAATGAATTTCTTTCTGACTGTTTATGCACGTATAGAGTAAGAAAAATTAACATATATTACTAACAGTGATGCTAAAACAGTAACAGATCNCTGACTGTTTATGCACGTATAGAGTAAGAAAAATTAACATATATTACTAACAGTGATGCTAAAACAGTAACAGATTGAATGGAAGAGGAGCAGAAGATGTTACAGCTTGAGAACGCTGGGTAATTATTAGATAAGTTAATAATTTACAACTTTGCCAATTAGATGTAAATAAAAAGCAATAGAAAATAATTTCAATTCTTAAAATGTTTACTTGACACATACATTTCAACGAGAAAGATTACTTTCCCTCCGGCATTACCAACTTTACTAGGCATATGCCAGTCAGTGTACGGGTTAAAATACATGCANGAAAGATTACTTTCCCTCCGGCATTACCAACTTTACTAGGCATATGCCAGTCAGTGTACGGGTTAAAATACATGCAAGTAGTGGCTGTAACACCCGGAACAGTCTACACGAAAGGACGTAACACTAACATAATTTTGAGGATGTATAAACGCTATGCTGTACCCCCTCCCGCTAAAATTTAAGGGAGGTAGTTCAATGTACCAATGTAAAATTTCGCCGTACCCTCTTCTTGTTCCATGCACCCCTAATAACTTAGGCTTCACTTTGCGGCTCCTATGAATAATCCTCATGTCTAGGAAAATGTTAATTTTAAATCTGACGAAATGATGCAACAGGTACAAGGAAACGCCAATTACGACAATAGCAACAGCTTTAAAATCCTGTAAAATAATATATATTATATATAAAATTCAAAAACACAAACAAATAATAAAACCAAAATTAAATTTTTTTGTTTAGACCAGACTCACGGCATTGGCATACCGTGCTCTCATTATATCATAGTGATGCATTCTGCGTCCCTATATTTTATTCGTCAGAACACACGCTCTGGCGGAGCTCGCAGCCGGACGACCACAATAAGGATTAAGGGTTTTGTGGACGTGCCGGAAGAGGGATGCCAGGAGCCTCGCAGCTGCTAAGGCACGCTACCAAAGGTTTCGGCACGTGCAACTGTTCCTGCATGTGCAGACGACATCCGGAGACAACGGAAGGCACCAGGGCGCGGACACAGCTACATTTTGCAGCTGCCCAAGGGACACCGAGATCCCACCACCAGCTGCGCCTGTCCCGGGCTTGTACCGCAATAAACCATGAGAGCTTTTAGCGGACGTGCGTGCAGAACGGGACAATAAACTTCCAGGCCAGAACCAAGGGACGACGCCAGGCCGGCTGCGGACCACACGAGCAGCGGCCACGTGTTTTATGACCCGGAGGGACGACAAGCACCCCGGACACGTGCAGCAGAGACGGGGCAAGTTGAATATGGTGATGGACGCTACAAAACCACACGAAGGGGGGAGCAACGGGGCAGTCAGTGGAGAGACGTCGAATCAGTCAGTCGCGGATCGAGCAGTCAGTCAGTCAGCCGGAGTCAGTCGAGGATCGAGAATGCATCACGACGTCGACCTCAGTCGGAGGCCGTCAAGCGGGACGTGCGGCGGGAAGCATCCGAGAAAAGTCAGTCAGACTTCGTCAAACGCAGAGTCCTGCGTTGGACCCGGGAAGAAGGAACTTCGAAGCCAGGCGCCGAGACGCCCACCAAGTTCGAGAGCAGTTCCAAGCCGCCAGCCGAGGGAATTCAGCGCTGCAGTGTCAGATAAGTAGTTCTACACCAAGTGCGAAGAATCTTCCCCCCCCCCCCAACGACGCCAGTCGCGGCGTCAAACCATACGTAGCCTACATAGGAAAAGGGAGGGAGTTTGTCTCTTGAGTTCATGTACCAGTTAACCTGTTCAAGCAACAATAAAACTCGATTATGTGAACTCACACAAAGCCAGTGTAATTTATTAGTAAATTGGACCTATAGACAACAGTGTCGACGTATTCCTACGCCCTATCACTGAGGGCTAGCATCATGTGCTGGCGCCTCACGCCGCAGAGCAGAATCAATACCTACTTCCAAACTTCAGCATTTGGCAGGTATCAATTTTTGGCGCCCAACTGTGGGGCCCGCTGAAGTCTGTATAGATGGAAGCAAGGACAAACTGAAGCACCCGGGAGTAAAGGAATCTCGCCCCGAGAGCTAGCACATTTATGACTTCGAGGGGGTCATAAAATAAAAATAAAAATACAATTAACCCTCGTGGCGCCCAGTACCGACAATAGAACCGAGAAGGGAGCAGAGCTAGGCAATAAACCAGACGAGAAAAGGGCAGGCGCAGGCGTGCGCGGAGTTTAGAAGGAAGGCGGAGAATAATAGAAACCCCCAGTGGGTTACTAGGTCACCAGGCGGTGAACGGTAACGAGCCAGCCAGGCTAAACACAGACGTCAGGGAGGCTATGACAAAACACCCTGTAGCGTCCAGCAATATTACTTTAAGGAGTCCCAATTAACGAGGGAGAAATTAGCGAACGGGAGAGGAAACGCGGAGGAGATGCCAGGCGCGGGCAGAAGGACGTATTAGCGAAGAAAGGAAGGTCTATTTCACTGGATGGTGAAAAAGGACGAGGTGTCAGGCAGACAGGTAATTACCGTGCCGACGAACGACGAGAAAAACGAGGGAGAAATTAGCGAACGGGAGCGGAAACGTGGAGCGGATGCCAGTAGCGGGCAGGAGGACGTATTAGCGAAGATAGGTCTCTTTCACTGGATGGTGAAAAGGACGTGGGTTCAGGCAGACAGGTAAACTACCGCGCCGACAAACTACAGTAACCGGAGCGCCGGTGAAAGATAAAATAGGAAAAAAAAAAGTACTAATTCCCTGGATGGGGAATAGCGACATTTTCCGAACAAGTATACCAGTATTTCCGCCCGCCATAAGACCACTCTGATGAGCGGCAGAGAAAGGGCAGGAAAATAGTTCACTGTATGGTACAGAGACTGCGAGATAGGGGTAAACGCAAGATGCCAAAACAAACCCAGTAATATCGCGCAGTCGGTGCCCGAAGATAAACAAAATTACAGTAACCGGAGCGCCGGGGGAATATTCCCTGGATGGGGAATAGTGACCCTTTTCCGAACATCAATACCAGTATTTCCGCCCGCCAAAAGACCACTCGGATGAGCGGCAGAGAAAGGGCAGACAAATAGTTCACTGTATGGTACAGAGACTGCGAGATAAGGGTAAAAGGTAAGCTGCCAAATTTACCCAGTAAGATCGCCCAGTCGGTGCCCGAAGATAAACTCACCCGAGAGTGCGCACGGGAGTTTAAAAGGCGACTTCAGCGCCGCGGAACCTAGTGCGCACGGGAATACCCATGTGGAGCGGACGATGAGAAGTGTGACGCAACAGGAACCAAGTGCGAAGAGAGGCAAGCGAAGAGAAACGCTAGAAAATGGTCGTTTAGCGAGCGCGGGGATAGACATGGGAGACAACGACGCGAGAGGGAGCGGCCGTGGAGAAAATGAAGAAGGAAGGAAGCGGACTGCATCGGCAGAGAGTCGAACCCAGCCAACTTCAGCGAGGCGAGGCTGTACTATGCAGACCCGACTAATCGGCGGGACGAGACAGCAGCCCGCAGCCGTCAACTGAACGAGAGATGGAAGAGGGGGAGACCTTCCCTCTCCCCCCCAGCAGGCGGTCTCATTCCAGCCAGCCTAAGTAAACAACCGATGGGACTTCTCCAGGCCCCGCCTATTCCAGGGGCTGTGAAGGCAGCCAGCACCAGGTAAAGTGTCGACCACACTACACCCCCCCTCTCCCTAAAGAAACAAAGGCGAGACCATGCAGAAGAAGATATTTTGTGTACCGAGTGCTAAGTGACCGATTAGTTTCATTCATTTCAAAACCGCAAGTACGAAGTGTGGATAGGCCTTTAGCCAACTGATCAAGTAAATGTGGTAGTGTAATTATGTGTTCCAACATGCACAGTGAAAACCANCTCCCCCCAGCAGGCGGTCCAAACCCACATTGCGGGGAGTCCAGCCGGCCGTATGTAAACAACCGACGGGACTTCTCCAGGCCCCGCCTATTCCAGGGGCCGTGAAGGCAGACAGCACCAGGTAAAGTGTCGACCGCACTGCACCCCCATCCCCCTCTTCTTAGAGAAACAAAGGCGAGACCTTGCAGAAGAAGATATTTTGTTTACCGAGTGCAAAGGGACCTATTAGTTTCATTCATTTCAAAACCGCAAGTACGAAGTGTGGAAAGCCGTTAGCCAACTTATCAAGTCAATGTTGTAGTGTAATTATGTGTTCAAACATGCACAGTGAAAACCACGAAAGTCCGCAACAAAAATGGCAGGATATCTGTCTCATTGTACCCGAGCTAAATTCATCAGTAGCAATGTTTGCCAGTTACTGATTGTGTTCACTTGTGTGCCCCCCAATTAATAGATGTTCACCGATGTTTGTATTATGTTTACTTTTTGTTTACCACTGTAAAGCATTGCTTAAGAGAGTTGTTTACCGATGTTTACTTGTGTTTACCATTGGTAAGTTATGTGTAGAAATTGGGGGGATGTTAAAGTTAGATATACAAGAATGTCTAGTGAGAAAAAAGTTACAGGTTTATGTGCGCAATAACCTTAATAATGTTTAATCGCCAAAGTTTGGTTAAGTGGCTAAGAATTAATTTTCATATACCTGTTACTGGAGGTATATAGTATGTAAAGTGTTACGGGAAAAAGCTGCCTACTAAATATAGTGTAGAGAACCATATGTGAGTTATTTAATTTCTTAATTGTCATGGCTTATGACGTTGACTGAATTTTATAATACGTTTTTGTTGTATGAGTGGGCCGCTTGTGACGAATATATTTCGCGTAACGACGCTGAGGGCGAGAATCGTGGTTTTAAATCAGGCGTTTTATATTGTGTTAAAGTATTTCTACAAGTGAAAAAAAAAAAAATCTGTACTGTCTTTTGGAGTCTTTCGCTTAGAGTTTTAATAAGAAATTCTTAAGGTATGCAGTGGTTTTATGCGGTAAAGTGGCAGTGCCGCGGTAATTAAAATACGTTTAAATTCGCGTGATTTTAGCTCGTCAGAGTTGGTGTTATGTTTAACAAGGGTTAGGGTGTAAGGTGAAATTCGAGAGTTAAGCCGCCAGCCGAGATAGGAATATGAGTTTTTTTTTCCGCCAGAGTCAGAGCGAGTAAAAGACCGCCAGGAAGTTTGTTTTGAGAGGCCTACCTGCCCTCATAAATAACGTGTGTTCACGTCACGGCCAGGGCCATGCATGGCGTTGTTAACCCCGAGAAAGGCGCAATTATGTACCAGTCGTTTACCGCTAGGTTTGAGAGTGGTTATTATTGTTACCGATGTTTCACTTCATCAGTCTCATTATGTAGCAATGGTTATTTAGGGTTTACCGATGTTCGCTTGTCGTTTACCGTTGGCAAGTTACGTGGATAAAAAGGTGTAACTATGTATTAGAATTCGAGATTTAGAGCCTCAGCCATTGTAAGTTGTTTCTTTCGGGTACGAGTCACGAGTCACAAGGTCGGAGGAGAAAACGATGTGTTTTTTTTTTGTGTTGAAGGGCCGACCAGCCCCATGAATAAAGTGTGTTTATTTTACCGCTAGGGTCAATGTTGCTTATCTTGGCCCACCGTCAGACCGCTGGGGCGGAGCAGCAGAGAGGCTCATGAGATAACAGGATCGTTGTTCCTAAGTAGTAAGGGGAGCTTGCTCGCATAACCTGTTGGCAACTGTTCAATGAGAAACTGTTCAGTAAAAAAAATAACCCCGCCTGGACGGGCTGGGTAGTGCGGCAGAACAGAGTGTGTAAGGAACCAGTGTAATTAATTGTAAGGATGTAAGAGGAGTGTGCTATGTGACCAGGGTTTATTTTGTTTGTACTTTGTGTCAATTTTCAAAGTGTGAGACAACTCCCCCCCCCCCCAAGCATTGCCTAGGGTTTGCGGGCCTGCGATGTTCTAAAATTGTAAGAGGGTGTGCCCCTCACAAACTGGTTTGTGACGCAGAAGCCCTAACTTTCCCTCAGACGCACTGCCAGGGCCACGCGACAGAGTATGGAGGGGGACCGCCCCTCCCCACCCCTAACGAGGTCAGAAGCAGAAGGCCGCCCCAGCTGCTTTCGCTGCCTCCCAGCAGCACAAGCGCAGCGCCACGCGCGCGCACAGAACCGCGATGAGCCCAGAGGACAACCATAAGAGGAAGAAATGCCAGAGCGTGCCCCCAACGAAGAGAGCGGTGGGGAGTTTGACGCATTCTGCGTCCCTATATTTTATTCGTCAGAACACACGCTCTGGCGAAGCTCGCAGGCGGACGACCGCAATAAGGATTAAGGGTTTTGTGGACGTGCCGGAAGAGGGACGCCAGGAGCCTCGCAGCTGCAAAGGCACGCTACCAAAGGTTTCTGCACGTGCAACTGTTCCTGCACGTGCAGACGACATCCGGAGACAACGGAAGGCACCAGGGCGCGGACACAGCTGCATTTTGCAGCTGCCCAAGGGACACCGAGATCCCACCACCAGCTGCGTCTGTCCCGGGCTTGTACCGCAATAAACCATGAGAGCTTTTAGCGGACGTGCGTGCAGAACGGGACAATAAACTTCCAGGCCAGAACCAAGGGACGACGCCAGGCCGGCTGCGGACCACACGAGCAGCGGCCACGTGTTTTATGACCCGGGGGGACGACAAGCACCCCGGACCACGTGCAGAGACGGGGGAAGTTGAATATGGTGATGGACGCTACAAAACCACGTGAAGGGGGGAGCAACGGGGCAGTCAGTTGAGAGACGTCGAATCAGTCAGTCGGGGGACCTGAAGCGAGGCGTCCGGGTCGGAGCCGGACGAAGCCAGTGCGATGAACGAGTCAGTCAGTCAGTCAGTCGCGGATCGAGCAGTCAGTCAGTCAGTCGGAGTCAGTCGAGGATCGAGAATGCATCACGACGTCGACCTCAGTCGGAGGCCGTCAAGCGGGACGTGCGGCGGGAAGAATCCGAGAAAAGTCAGTCAGACTTCGTCAAACGAGAAGGGTGTACCGGGAGCCGAGAGAAAACGAGTTCGCCAAATGCATCAAGACGTGGACCTCAGTCGGAGGCCGTCAAGCGGGACGTGCGGCGGGAAGAATCCGAGAAAAGCCAGTCCGACTTCGTCAAACGAAGAGTGCTGAGTGGACCCGGGAGGAGGGGTTCCGAGAGCAGGCGTCGGGACGCCCCACCGCCAGCCGAGGGAAGACAGCGCAGCAGTGTCAG
This sequence comes from Clitarchus hookeri, assembly GCA_002778355.1. Taxonomy (NCBI): domain Eukaryota; kingdom Metazoa; phylum Arthropoda; class Insecta; order Phasmatodea; family Phasmatidae; genus Clitarchus; species Clitarchus hookeri. Next base: position 181,901 of record NQII01001208.1, read on the forward strand.
ATAAGTAGTTCTACACCAAGTGTGAAGAATCTTCCCCCCCCCCCCCCACGACGAGGATCGCGGCGTCAAACCATACGTAGCCTACATAGAAAAAGGGGAGGGGAGTTTGTCTCGTGAGTTCATGTACCAGTTAACCTGTTCAAGCAACAATAAAACTCGATTATGTGAACTCACAAATAAAGTGTAATTTATTAGTAAATTGGACCTAGAGACAACAGTGTCGACGTATTCCTTCGCCCTATCACTGAGGGCTAGCATCATGTACTGGCGCCTCACGCCGCAGAGCAGAATCAATACCTACTTCTAAACTTCAACATTTGGCAGGTATCAATAGTTAAAGCAATACATTAACGTTTTGGATGTGTCACATCACACTCTTGCAGGCCAAGCCTGGAGAGTTATCTTGAAGTCTTCCCAAACATACACGCATAGGTTATCTCAGAGTCTACCCAACCATACACAATGATAAAGTATTAAAGGCAACGCACACTACTATGAAAACANCCTAGAGACAACAGTGTCGACGTATTCCTACGCCCTATCACTGAGGGCTAGCATCATGTACTGGCGCCTCACGCCGCAGAGCAGAATCAATACCTACTTCCAAACTTTAACATTTGGCAGGTATCAATAGTTAAAGCAATACATTAACGTTTTGGATGTGTCACATCACACTCTTGCAGGCCAAGCCTGGAGAGTTATCTCGAAGTCTTCCCAAACATACACGCATAGGTTATCTCAGAGTCTACCCAACCATACACAATGATAAAGTAATAAAGGCAACGCACACTACTATCAAAACAATGGCAGGAACAATCACATCACTACTGCGACATATCATTTATAGAAGCCTAACATGTAAAACAGAGTGTAGCGGTAGAGAGACGTTAGTTTAATATATGTTTTACAGAACACATAAAAAACTTAAATCCCACCGCCGAAATATGAAGATTTGAACATACATATGTGAAATTGATGGAATTGCCTTAGTTGTTGTTATTCAAATGTCGAAGAGTGTACATCGTCTCGAGCGAAGATGGAAAATACGGCAGAAAGCCATTTTACTAAGAGCTGTAATGCGCGGCGACATGAAACTGCTTGTTCTATGAACATGAAACAATCTAGCTTAACATGTGAACAGTGTAAGGCGCAATTTGGAAGACTCGATAACTTAAATAGACATCTCGCAACGTGCGAGGGACTCCCTCCTATTCCAGCTAAGAANAAGACTCGATAACTTAAATAGACATCTCGCAACGTGCGAGGGACTCCCTCCTATTCCAGCTAAGAAGCGCACCATGTTGGATACAGCTGAAAACAAAACATGTGAATTACAGACATTAACCGCATTGAATACCGGAACGCTGTCACCCCCGCCAACATCAGACATGCGCAGTTCACCCCAGACATCAAGATATACATGTTACTACTGCTCCAAGACCTTCAGTAACAGTAGCAGTGCTTACCAACATGAGAAATCTGGAAAATGTTTGAAGAAGACGCAATGGGCTCACTATACTACTTGTTGCTATAAGTGTGGCCGTGAATTCAAATGTTATGANAGCCAATCTTTTTAGAGCCTTGCGTAGCCAATCAGCGATGAGAGCCTTGTGTAGAGACGGGCACCTTGCGAAGCACGCGCGGCGTGGCGACGTCATCGGCTGCTGTGGCATGCTGTGTCATGCTATCTATGGGCGCACTGTGCAAAATGGCCGTCAACTTGTACTGGTTGGCAAAATGGCCGCTATGTTATCGCATGCCTAATCCAATATGTTATTTTGTTAAATTTTAATAACACTTTATATAAGTTTTAATTTACTGCCTAGCAAAATGGCCGCCATGGGATTGAATGTTCTAGAATGTACTGGATGGCAACATGGCCGCCAACTGGCTGCCAAAATGGCCGCCAACATGGTCGACCTCCTGCGGATGCATTCCTTCTCCTGCAAATGCATTCCTCCTGCTCTTGCATTCCGGTGTCCCTGTGTCCCTGTCATGAACCTGTGTTCGAATGCTCTATTTTACACTACTGTTTCGTCTTTTTTTTTAAATGTTTGGGTAAAAGCTATTTGCACTCTACTAACGGTGATCACAAGGAAGGGCTGGCGAGTGCTCAAGTTGTTCCATAGGAACAACTTGAGCACTCGCCAGCAGGAAATATGAATGTAACTCAACTTTACATTTGTGGTTGCATGGAGTTCCTGGCCTGATCGCCCCACTTCCGTGCCTTTGGGACTACTCGGTGGATTGTATGCCAACGGCACATTACAGTCCCTGGCAGTCACCCAGCCCATTACTGGCCACGGCCGACATTGTTTAAGGGTGTCGGATACAACAAATAAATTAGTTTTTGTACCAAACATTGTCCTACCTGTACGCAATGTATGTGATTACATTTTTTTCAGATAAAAATACTTTACACTCAATTTTCTTTTTAATAATTCGATTTCAAATCCCATTTTTTTATTTTACTTCAACATAACAACAAATATTAACTGAGATGAACTAAAGAAAAAATTTAAAACGTAAACTAATGCCGTGGGCTACCATATTATAAACATCTAATCTCCAAATACCAGTTCATGCATTTTGTAAAAAATGTTAAAAAGAAATAAATTCCGCATTAACATTTTTTTTTTTTTTACAAAATACATGAATATTTATTTGGTGATTACATATTTGTCAAGCGGTAACCCACGGGGTTAGTTTGCGTTGTACATTTTTTCATTTGTAAGTCTTAGTTAGTTTTTCTCATTATGGATGCAGCAAAACAGAAATATTACGGATTTGACAACAAATTCACTACCCTACAAAAAAAAATTCTGTCTGTTTCCTGGTTCTAAATAGCCAATTCTTACTAATGTTGGGTCGAAAAAAAACGAATATGTAAATGAAATTTTGTTATTAGCTCTTGTTTTCAAGATACACAACAGCCCACTGGAAAAAGACACACAACAGCCCACACATAGATTCAAAGGTAAATTGGAGAAGAAAAAAATTCCTGTGTATTAAATATAATACAATAGGTCATGTTTCATTAAACAATGTTCACTTTTCAGAAANAGAAGAAAAAAATTCCTGTGTATTAAATATAATACAATAGGTCATGTTTCATTAAACAATGTTCACTTTTCAGAAAGCAGCGGTTGTTTTTAGCCTATTCCTGTGAACGTTTCCTTTTGGATTGCCTCTTGTACATCAAAGCCGGAGCATCTCTTGTAATAGTCCAGCAGTAGTCGGCAAGCATTGACTCATCCCAATGACCCTGATATCTTCGTTCCATTGCAGAGATATCTTGGTGAAACCTTTCACCGTGCTCATAGCTTACAGTTCCACAGTTTTTAGGGAAAAAATCAAGATGGGAGTGGAGGAAATGAAGTTTCAGAGACATATTGCATCCAAGGTCACAGAACTTTTGTAGGAGTTCTTTCACCAACTGTTGGTAGTTCTCGTCTTTTCTGTTGCCTAGAAATCCTCGTACCACACNGTTGCCTAGAAATCCTCGCACCACACCTTTAAAGGCTTCCCAGGCTGCTTTCTCTTTCCCCTCCAAAATTTTATTAAAATCAGGGTCCTTCATTATTGTGCGTATTTGAGGGCCCACAAAGATTCCCTCCTTAACATTTGCTTCACTCAGTCTTGGGAATTTCGCTCTAAGGTATTGGAAAGCCTCTCCATCCTTGTTCATGGCTTTTACGAATTTCTTCATGTGCAGGGGTGGAAGCAGAATGTTATTTGAATCTACTAGAGGCTCATTTTGGACATTTCTCTCCCCGGGATTTAGATTTCTTGAAGGCCATTTATCTTTTACGTAGTGAGATTTTCTATCTCGACTGTCCCACAAACACAGAAAGCAGCAGTACTTGGTATAGCCTAACTGCATTCCCAGGAGTAAAGCAATAACTTTCAAGTCACCACAGATCTGCCATTTATGATCCTCGTATTTGATTGACTTTAGAAATAATTTCACAGTCCCGTAAGTTTCCTTCATGTGGACGGAATGTCCAATGGGAATGGAAGGAAGAAGGTTGCCGTTGTGTTGTAAGACTTTCAAAATAAGCTTGGAAGAGTCTATAAACAACCTCCACTTACTTGAATCATGAGTTATATTCAGGGAATTCATCAACAGGTTGACATCAATAAAAACAACCACATGTTCTTTCTTAGCAAAGAAATGAAGAAGATTCTTGTGACGAGTCCTGTACTTTGTGTTCTTGACTTCTGGTTGGAGTAGATGCCATTGCTTCAGTATTGATGCCAGAAGNCCTTCATGTGGACGGAATGTCCAATGGGAATGGAAGGAAGAAGGTTGCCGTTGTGTTGTAAGACTTTCAAAATAAGCTTGGAAGAGTCTATAAACAACCTCCACTTACTTGAATCATGAGTTATATTCAGGGAATTCATCAACAGGTTGACATCAATAAAAACAACCACATGTTCTTTCTTAGCAAAGAAATGAAGAAAATTCATGTGACGAGTCCTGTACTTTGTGTTCTTGACTTCTGGTTGGAGTAGATGCCATTGCTTCAGTATTGATGCCAGAAGCTCTGCTTTCTCCTTTGGCAAGTCAAGATCTCGTACGAGATCACTCAATTCTGTCTGATTTAGTCTGTGGGTCTCATTAAAATCTTCTGAAGCGAAATCTGGGTCATGGGAAGTCCCAGGTCTAACAACTTCTTCTTCTTCAGCATCATCCTCTTCAATCTCATAATTTCGAGGTGGTTCAGGAATTGGAAGATTAGCCGAGTGAGGAACGGGCCGAATGTCTGATGGAACGCAGGGATACTGTACCGATTCTTTCTTCTTTGTTGTCCAACCTCGATTAATGTGGGGCGTCATGCAGAAATAACAATTGTCGACATGTTTTATTGGCTCACGCCAAACCATGGATACAGCAAACTTCATTGCTCGTTTCTTCCCACTCAGCCACTCTCGTAGTCTCACTGAGCAAGAGTTAAGACAAACACGTGGGGCCCACGATTTATCCTGGTCACCTACCTTCACACCGAAGTAATATAAGTAAGCTGTCTTTACAACTGGGCTGATGGTTCGCTTCTGGGCTTCAAAAGTCATTTCACCACAGACATAACAAAAGTTGTTGACGGCATTAACACATTTCCGTGGCATTCTGATCTGAAAGCAGAAAATTGAACATTTTAGTGATCTGTTTAAGTAATTAGTTTTGAAATAACAAGTATTAAAAAAAAACTTTGAAATCATAATTCAATTTTAAATCATCAAATTATTTATTTATTTATTTTAAAATTTTTTGTATTTAAAAGCCTATATTTTTTTGGAAAAAAAAAAAAAAACGATACCAAGATTGTTAATATACATCCACTACACCCGGTTGAAATTGCAAGCGCATATGATCAAAATGTCAGAAATCGTAATTGAAATATAACATCAAAACAGCAATTTTCACTGGTTTAAAACTCCAAAGTGGCCTTAAACATTTGAAACTAGATTCAAAAGGTCAAACAGAGTGATGGATACCGTCGATTGGACTGATACAGTTAATATAGTTAAATTACTTACCTTCAGTTGTAAGGCGAATAACAGAGAATGTCACTTGAATCGTGCAGTGTTGTCTTTTTTTCGTTCTACTGACGCTCTCACCCGTTCAAAAGACGGTCGGTACCAAGGAAGGTTCTTCCATCTGTTGGGGAAAAAGAACGTGAAAAAGATTCTACACTGGAGTACCAACTTTCGAACATTCTATTTCCCACAAACCAACCATAGTGAGATTTCCAAGTCGGTTCTTATCTTAGAAACAAAAGCTAATCTCAAATTTTTTTTGTTGATTTTTGTGTTTAGCAAGACAAAATACTCGGAAGTAACTATTTCTGAACCCAAAACATTTTTGGTGTTGGATAGTGTTATTTAAGAAATATACAGTGTAAAATTTTTCATCCGAGTAAAGTGTCATCATATACGTAGCGTACAAGTTGAACATTGTTTGGTACAATTATAAAACAATAATTTTTCAGTATCTTACACCCATATCAGACCACTGAGTTTGTCAACGCGGTATGGCCGTTTGCCACCAGCCGGCAGCCCAGGAGGTTCTGCAATATTCTCAGCACGCAGTTTCCAATCAGAAGCAAGGTTCGTTCCCAGGGTCTAGTGCAGCAAATCGGAGACTGGGTACGCTCACATTGAAACAAACACAACGCCATTCTGTCTCTGTGTACTTACGCACACTGTGACCAAGCAAATCGAGGAAGTACTTCCGACAGTTAAGAGTCAGTGATTTTAGCGCAACATGTCCCTGAGTGTGACCTGGCTGTACAGTAATGTTGCAACTCACAGGGGAACATCCAGGAAGGGAGAGGGGGCGTGAATGGGATTGTAACATCTCTACTTTGCTTCTAATGTCGTCATTAACTAGTATAAAATATATTTAAAAGTCTTTCATTGCCTTAAAATTATGTCATTGTTTTAACCAGTTCAGCTGCCTTGTGCACGATCGTGGACACGTTTCTCATGAGTTATATTTATGAGCGGTACTGTAGATTGCAATGCATCAGTTCCCAGTCTTCCTTGTGGCTAATACGATTTATGGTATTTTCAACATCTCATTGACATCGAGAACGCAGCACGTTGTTTGCTAGGCAAGTGTTCAACACTAGTACAGCGCGTGCCAAAAAAGCGTGATTGAGGAAGTTCAACTCAGAAATTAATGTTTGACCGAACGGGTAAAAATATAACGCAATTTTGTTATGCAGTGAAATAATTTTTCTCCTAGTCTTTTCCAAACCAACATGTATGTTTGCTCTTCTAAGGACACTTAACGTCCGCCAGTGTAACATTCTCCTTGCTAAATACCTGGCCACGCCTCTGGTGAGTCATGGGCACGTCTGGCAATAACAAGAGAAACTCGCGAGTGCATGTCTGCAGTCTCTCCTCAGGAGCACCTTACACTCTGGTGATTTCGCCAAACAAATGATTGTGAACTAGTGTCACTACTGTCTCACGGCGAGCAGGCTTAGTAGCAGCGAGCATTCGGCAAGTCGTTGTTGCTAAAACACATCCAGTAAACATCGGAGAAAGTTACACAGCAAATGCAGGAATCTGTTAAGATTTGGAGAATAATAATTTCTGGCTGACACGGCACGACTGCGCCAAACTATCAACGTCATGGCTCCATCCCAGACCTGAATTAGGACCAATGGGAACAAAGGTAGACAAGCCGAAGGGGCGGAGACGAGAAGCGTAGTGAGGAGCCAGGACGAGTTAACATGGAGCGGTCGGCGACGGTACGCAAGAATGCGTCACCTCACAGGACGATCTGGGGTGTCTGCCTGCTAGGGTGTTAGAGCAAACCTGACTGCTTTCTCCTGCCACTCCTGACAATTCCTTTCTTGTGAATGAGTTAGCCAAATATAATTATTGTATTCATCCTGTAATAACTTTTATTATAAGTAGAATAGCTATGGATCGTTTTAAGTCAAGTGGGACTTTTAAACTTGACGCTCTTCGATCTTTTTTCAAATTTGATCACATAATATGGTACCAGAGATAGTAAAACAAATCGATCTTTAACATTTTTTAATAACGTAGTTTTTGAGTTACAGACCTATGAAATTTAAAAAATTTCACATTTTTCCATTATCTGATTTAAAAATGGACTGTAACTTGGGCTATAAATGTAGTAGATGGGTCAACTAAACGCATTTTGTAGCATATTTGTTCGAGCTTTCGTATGATATAAATGATCACCAGTTTTGGAGCAAATTCTTCTAAATAACAACGAATCAAAATTTTACTTGAAACATCTCCAAAAAAGTACCTTCAAAAATTTGCTAAATAATCACACATACACTGAAGAGCCAAAAAAACTGGTACCTCTACCTAATATCGTGTAGGGCCCCCGCGAGCACGCAGAAGTGCCACAAGACGACGTGGCATGAACTCGACTAATGTCTGAGGGTATGCAGGAGACAATTCACACCACGAATCCTGCAGGGCAGTCCACAAATCCATAGGAGTGCGAGGCGGTGGAGATCTCTTCTGAACAGCACGTTGCAAGTCATCCCAATGGAAGTGTATAAAGTCAGAAGAGTGTTCCTGGAGCCACTCGGTTGCAACTCTCAACGTGTGGGGTGTCGCATTGTCCTGCTGGAATTGTTCACGTCCGTCGGGATGCACAATGGACATGACTGGGTGCAGGTGATCGGACAGGATACTTACGTATCTGCCACCTGTNCACGTCCGTCGGGATGCACAATGGACATGACTGGGTGCAGGTGATCGGACAGGATACTTACGTATCTGCCACCTGTTAGAGTCGTATCTAGACGTATCAGGGGTCCCATTTCACGCCAACTGCAAAGGCCCTTACCATTAGAGAGCCTCCACCAGATTGAAAAGTCCCCTGTGACATGTAGGGTCCATGGATTCATGAGGATGTCTTCATACCCGTACACGTCCATCCGCCCGATACAATTGTAAACGAGACTCGTCAAACCAGGCAACGTGTTTCCAGTCATCAACAGTCCAATGGCGGTGTTGGCGGGCCCAGGCGAGGCGTAAAGCTTTGTTTCGTGCAGTCAACAACGGTACACGAGTGTACCGTTGTCGCTACTTTGCAGATGCTATGTCCCATCTCTCTTGCGCCGACTATAACACTACGTTCAAACTCACTTAAATCTTGATAACCTGCCATTGTAGCAGCAGTAACCGATCTAACAACTTTGCCAGAAGCTTGTTGTCTTATATAGGCGCTACTGACCGCATCGCGTTACTCTGATTGGTTCCATATCTCTGTTATTTACATACGCACGCCTATACCAGTTATTTTGGCTCTCCAGTGTATTTCAGTTATAGCATATAAGACTAGTCAACGGTTGTGTAAATGGGCCTGAGCGGCGGTAGGCGGAATGTTGCAAGGGAAACTGGTGTTCTTCTTCGCACACACAATATTGTTATTTAGTTTNTTGTTCTTCTTCGCACACACAATATTGTTATTTAGTTTCCACAGAATTCGAAAAACGTAAATTTTACAAATTATTTCTGCGCCAGGGTACACTTCAAGCATATATTTTATAGTATTCTTTTAATGATTGCACGACATTTGTTTTGACACACCCCTCTTCAACTCTATCACCGTTTATAAATGGAAACAAATAATGTAACCGTATTACGAGAAACCAAGCTTTATGCTTAGGTGACCAAAATTTAAGATCACTTTCCTCTTTCCTATAATTGGTGTGGTCTCACCTGTCACTGTACACAAATAGCATAGTTCCATGCAGTCGTCGGGCGTTTACTGGAGGAAGGCCCGAGGATGTCTGACCTTACTACTGTTATTNGCGTGCCAAATATATACATCTAAGCCAATATTCATCGGTTAAGCATGTCGTGGGACCCTCAGTTGAATGAAATGTAAAAATTCTGGAGTCGGAATGAAAAATAATGTTACCAATTCGGTTAATGGCCCGGGTTTCCAAAGAATATTAGTGAGGTTCGTGCGCGAATTTCTGACTTATTACATACACCCGATATAAATATTTAAGCAATATCCATCGAATAGGCCTGGCGTAGGGTCCAGAGTGCTATACCTGACAATCTGATTTTTCCACTCCGTGATGGGAGAATGTTTTACGAATGTGCAATAAAGGCGAAATGTAAGTTTAAGGCATCGGATATAGAAATCAGAGTGTGTTAAGAGGTCCAATGTTCCAATACAGACCGAGTTTCGGATAATTTTTTAACGAATTTTGATTGTTGTTTACTGTCTGTTCACGTGCCTATACGCAGCTGATATATAGATTTAAGCAATCTCCAAAGATGATTTATGGCGTAGGGACCCGATTTCGAAGGCCAAAAATATAAAATAAATAATTTTCTGTCGGACATTTGAAAAAATATTTGCTGATTTAACCCAGTGATGGGAGGAATATACAATAAAGGCTAAATGTAAGTTTTAGAAGAATAATTAATATAGGGGTATACGAAGTTTGCAAATCGATTAATGGCGCGAGTTTTATAAGCTTATTAGTGCAGTTTGTACATTAGTATTCATGCACAACTCGTACAAATTTTTAAGCAATCTGCAACTGTTAGGTATGGTGTAGGGACCTGAGCTCGAATCCCGAAATCGTAAGTACGTTAATTTTCTCTCGGACTTAGAAAACAACGGACGGCGTTTTCCGAGTGATGGGAGACAGTATATATAGAGCACTGTCGCATGCTGATACCTTAGTTGATGTTCAGATGTTGAGAGGTTAACATGGATTGGGAAGAATTCTCTCGCTATACAGTAAAGTTATCTGGCTACCAGAAACATACACACATGCTTGAATTGTTATTGGACATAACCACTGATCTCCTCCAGGTAGGCCAGCAATGCTGAGTCGAGCCGAAGATCACTGAGCTCATCCTAGTCGATCCTCAGTATGTGGCTCTCAGCCTCAGCCACACACCCACATTTAAAACGCATTGAGCCAGTTTCGGCATACATACTCTTCTTACAATGCTTCTTATACATTCCGTCAGCATAAAATTTTTGCCACAGAATGGATTGTACTAAACAAGTATTCTTTAAGTTGTCACTTTGCAAAACAACAGATAGGATAGTCGGCTAACGCGGCATTAGTCTAAAGAGCCTGTATTAGACGCGATGGAAAGGAAATAATTTAGCTTAACATAGAGATGGGTTAAAGAGGACAACTCGAACGTGCGATAGCTCGTCAACTAGAAAGGAGCTACCTTACGTGGCATTCTGTGTATACATAAATATCATCTTGGCGTTAGAATTTCGCCGATATAACAAAAACTCTTATTTCATCAATCTTTTGTTTAGCCTACTTTCCGAAGGAATTATATATAGTCTTATGATATTACTTTTTTTTGGCGTGTGTTTCTCTCCTAAAATCTTTTTAAACCAGCAACGAATTTAGCGGAATATTTGTATACTTACGAAAGTTTGTAAGGAATTCAACTACTGTAGTTTTTTACTAAGTGAAAGTTTTATTTTTAAAATGGTGGTACTACAAACATTTTTTTTCGCCTTTGTTATATTTCAAGAAACATTACATTGATTTGCAAATAAATTGGCCTTAAACAGTACATGCTGATAATATCAAATTCAGAAACGTATATTTTCATTAGTGCAATTTCGGAAGATACAGCTACCTGCTAAGAACATTCTATTAGCACATGTCTGAAATTACTCAACCGAATTTGACATTCTAGTAACCTCACAGCAGGACATATCAATGTAAATGACGTGAGAAGATAAGCCTTATCTTAAAAACGACGGCTCTGTCCTTTTAATGCTTTTTGTCATACTTAGAAAACCATTTAAATGATTTCCATTTAAGTCCGTTTGCTNATTAGACGCGATGGAAAGGAAATAATTTAGCTTAACATAGAGATGGGTTAAAGAGGACAACTCGAACGTGCGATATCTCGTCAACTAGAAAGGAGCTACCTTACGTGGCATTCTGTGTATACATAAATATCATCTTGGCGTTAGAATTTCGCCGATATAACAAAAACTCTTATTTCATCAATCTTTTGTTTAGCCTACTTTCCGAAGGAATTATATATAGTCTTATGATATTACTTCTTTTTGGCGTGTGTTTCTCTCCTAAAATCTTTTTAAACCAGCAACGAATTTAGCGGAATATTTGTATACCTACGAAAGTTTGTAAGGAATTCAACTACTGTAGTTTTTTACTAAGTGAAAGTTTTATTTTTAAAATGGTGGTACTACAAACATTTTTTTTCGCCTTTGTTATATTTCAAGAAACATTACATTGATTTGCAAATAAATTGGCCTTAAACAGTACATGCTGATAATATCAAATTCAGAAACGTATATTTTCATTAGTGCAATTTCGGAAGATACAGCTACCTGCTAAGAACATTCTATTAGCACATGTCTGAAATTACTCAACCGAATTTGACATTCTAGTAACGTCACAGCAGGACATATCAATGTAAATGACGTGAGAAGATAAGCCTTATCTTAAAAATGACGGCTCTGTCCTTTTAATGCTTTTTGTCATACTTAGAAAACCATTTAAATGATTTCCATTTAAGTCCGTTTGCTTATTTTATATGTGACTTAAGTAATACATATCGTAAAACGTATGATCTATTCTGGTATGGGATGTTCAAGATAAAATGAGCATTTTTGAAACCAACCTTGAAAAAAATGTCACGGCCCCTTCTTTGCACGTATTTTAACGGGCACACTGGCTGACGTTCGCCCAGTCAAGTTGGTAAAGACGGAGAGGAAAGTAGTTCCACGTCTTAACGCTGAATTAGAATTGTTAAGTTAAAGATTTGTGAATACTAAAACGACTAATTTTGCTTTCAGGCTTGTTAATGCNGATAATAAAACGACTAATTTTGCTTTCAGGCTTGTTAATGCATAATAAGGGTAAAAACTAGCAAATTTGTAAAATGTATTTAATTTCTAAATATGTTTACAGAATAAAGTGATCGGGCCCATGGCAATGTTGATTTTACATGTGGCGGAAGGTTACGCAACGTGCACACAAGTAGACCTTAAGCCGGGCTTTTTTAAGTGCTCAGTTTATAGTGAACAGCCTTTACTGGTTTTTATATATGGTTGTTCTTATTTCTTATTTGGCCAGATGAGGAGAAAGTGTGTCAACTGTAGCACGTACATTACCTGTGCTGCAGTGTAGGATGTAGTTATACGGTCTCGTAAAAAACATTAATTTAAAATTTCCCGCCGTTATTTGGAACAAAAGACTTACCCTGCAGATGTCGAAGATCGACTACTTTGGGGTAGACGACCTCGTAATGTTGCACATCTTCCATAGTCTCGAGGAGAACATCAGTGTGTAGATGTGCGGCGGCTAGGACGATGCAGACGTGGGCGAGCACAAACTTACACATGAGCATCTCTGTCGTGAGCCCAGACTTCTCGACGAGGCACCGCAGACTGACGGCAGTTGGTACTGGTCCGGCGACGTTGCAGGCGGCTACACCCCGCCTGGACCACTGATGCTGCGGCCGGCGTCTGCGGCATGGCCGGAGATGTCTCTCCTCGCGGGCGCCACCTACTGTCCGTCCGCGATAACCGTGCACTGCCCTACCACTTCCCAGCCAACACTAACTGTCGGCGAAATCTCACCCCCATCATCAGTGTCGCTATTTTTTCTTTACGTGGCTAGCCATGCAATGACTGTACGGTTAGTTTGAGCCAACTTGTTTCTACATGGCCAAACAAGTATGTCTTTATTCTAAAAAATAGTTTTAAAACTACAATGTTACACCAAAAGGAGAGCATATCGCATTTGGGCACACACAGTGTAATAATATTTTACATTATAACTATTTTTACTACCTATTACCAACGCACATATTAGATCCCTGTTATATATATATTTATAATAAATGTAATATTCTCTTAAGCTTTATTTGCATAAGGCGGAGGAATATACTAAAAATTCAAACCATCGCATTAATTAATAATATTTCTATCAGTAATTTCAAAGTTTTGTAACATATATACAAACCTGTTTACATCTTTACCTAAAACTGAAACACAGAAAAAAAACCGTACTCGAAACACTGCTGTAATAACCGTTCCTTTGGTGGCTTCATCTTCCATTCCACAATGGGGGCCGCGGTGGTGTAGTGATCAGACTAATCGCCTCTCACCAAGGCGAACCGGGTTCAATTCCCGCCAGNTTACTCGAAACACTGCTGTAATAACCGTTCCTTTGGTGGCTTCATCTTCCATTGCACAATGGGGGCCGCGGTGGTGTAGTGATCAGACTAATCGCCTCTCACCAAGGCGAACCGGGTTCAATTCCCGCCAGGGTCACCCGGATTTTCACATGTGAGAAACACGCCGGACGATGTTGCTGGTCTGAGGGTTTTCTCGGGGATCTCTCGTTTTTCCCCGGCGATGCATTCTGGCGGTGCTCCATACTCACCTCACTTTATCTTTATGAGCTGTCAAGACCTCGATGTTAAGAGCCGCCCGCATCTCTTCAATCACTCTTCACTCACTTAGATTGCACAAGTAGAGGCAAATTAGGCACATCAAGTTTTGGAACTGCATATCTGTGCAATCTGTTTGTCACAGCACTTGATAGCGGTGCTTGCCGTGATGGACAGAGCAGGACGAGGGTTCCCCTTCATTCTCGCAGTTTCGACACTCCGCGGTCCCCACACCTACGTCATCTCGCTAGTTCTTCAGGCGGGCCGGCCACGAGCGACAGTCTCTCCCTTGTTACAGCGACATCTATGCCGACCCTGTNCCGGCCACGAGCGACAGTCTCTCCCTTGTTACAGCGACATCTATGCCGACCCTGTCTCAGGCGGTCACTTACAGCGGAATTTATTCTTGCAAACTAAATCAAAGTAATAGCTAACAATATTCGAAGACAACTTTACATCTCTTTTCAGTTAGTGCGTAAGGAGCAAAACTGTTCTTCAGACTTTGTAACTGCATTGTAATTACATCTAGAGTGGGAAGAAATACTCAAATATTGCTAAGAAAAGAATATTATATTCTTTGCGAAAATTAATGCGCGTGTCCACTNGAGTGGGAAGAAATACTCAAATATTGCTAAGAAAAGAATATTATATTCTTTGCGAAAATTAATGCGCGTGTCCACTAAAGGTCAAATGCTACTGCGGCATTTGTCTAAATAGCAGTTCAAATTTATTTTAGCTACGCGGCAATCGTTACAATNAAAGGTCAAATGCTACTGCGGCATTTGTCTAAATAGCAGTTCAAATTTATTTTAGCTACGCGGCAATCGTTACAATCTATAAATCGGAGAATTTATATTTCTAAAGCTAAAAACATTGTAGCATATTTTCCAGGTAAATGTCGGCTTCATTGCTAAATCCATAAAGTCACTAATGAAAAATTCAGAGTACTTAGAATATATGTAAAACCGCCTTTGAATATTGCAACTATTTGTTTTAATTTTAATAGGCTGCATCATACCTTATACAGAAACTATTCGTTTTAGTGCCAAAACAGAAGAGCCAGGGTCGTTATTGGGAATGTTTTGTTATAGAAGCATTACATTTTATAGTTTTGTGCAAATTTTCGTATCCGATTGTTAATAGGTGTTTCCTCGTAGTCATTAAAAGGTGAGAATGAAATATTATATACAATTTTGGATTAAGTTAACTGTTCCATAAACATGCATTACTAGTTAATATATTATGTCTCTATTGATGGGTAACGAAATTAGCTACGCTTCTATTGTTGCATTTTTCAATAAATCCTCCTAAATTTAAATCAGCAATAAATAAATAAAAAAATTCAATATGGCAGGTGACGCGGGCTCTTAATTTGAATCTCAGGGTTTGTCTATGATGAGATCATACCATTTTTGAAAAGTCTGTCGATTAGAACGACGTCGTCGCAGAAGAATGAAATTTTTACCATATTTACAAATACATATTCGACGTGGGGACTTGCTTGTGATGTTCACACGACTAGCATCAGTGAANAATTTTTACCATATTTACAAATACATATTCGACGTGGGGACTTGCTTGTGATGTTCACACGACTAGCATCAGTGAAGCTGGGGATTTAAGTGCCTGTCAGTTGCACTTCAGAAGTCATGAGTTCAACCTCTGACACAGGTCTATATCACGTTTACACCACTTAGGTTATACTGGTACGCTGTTGTTCTAATTTTCTTCTAGCAACGAAAGTTGACAGAAGGCGTGTAGCAAATTTAACTGTTAAAACAGTCTACTTTGCAAGCCTGCGTTCTTATTGTTGTTTGTCCGTATTCCATGTGGGAACATTGCATAGACGAATGATAACATAATACGTGTCTTCTTCACACCAAGTACGGAACTTAGTGATATAACACGATGCCAATGCGGATCCTTAGGATTACAAGTTCTATTTCGACCTATGAAATTGTTTTAGTTTTCAAGGCCCTCCGCAGTCAGTGTTTGTAAATGCAGTAAATAAGATTGTATATTTATTTAATTGAGAAATATTTGTGAATACCCGGTAGATCACTTCAGAGGAAATAAAGAAGTTGAATATATTTATTGCTTAAATAATTAAATGCATTGAGGTATAACTCATTGCATTATTCTCTTTTAAGTGACAGTACAATAATACTTACAGTAATCTAGGTACATTAACAAGCTGTATGACCACAATATCATAGTCACAATAGTATTTGAAAAATATATTATATGGCACACATGTCTATATACCACTGACTACTAGGCTCATTTTTAGCCTACTTTCCGAAAGAAAGGCGTATGAGATCACTTTCCTGTATGTGTGTATGTGTGTGTGCCTGCGTGTGTGTGTCAGCGCTTGTGTGTGTTCGCCTTTTCAATTTTTGAACACGCAAACAGAAATTTCCATCAAATTCGGTACACATATAATACTAAGAGAGAAAGTCTGATTTTTATAATTTTCGACCACGCAACGCCAGGCGCTTGCTTTAAAAATTTCAGCCATTTTAAAATTTAGGGTGATGTCATATCTCGGCAACCACTCAACCGATTTAAACCAAATGTTGTATTTTCACGGCAAAAGTTGTAGGCATTGGATTTAGAGGTGGACATTGTTGTTGGTTGGCCATTTTGGAAGATGCCACCACGGGAAATAATAAAGCTTTGATGGTTGTTACGTAGCTCGCGTATTTGTCCGCAGCATGATCTTAAAACACTTCTCATAATTTCTGATACTCACTTCTCGATTCGCTCCATAATCGTGGTGGGTGAGATGTTTTACGGATTTTTTGCGAAGTTTGTGCGAAGTTTCACGAAGTTTGGCTAACTTCCGCGTGAAGAGGTTAGGAATGAGAATAAGTGTTATGCGACTGTTGACATGGGTGATTGGTACATCTGCTGGTGTTACTGGTTGGTATCGCTCATTTTTCTAGATAGTTTGGCAGGTGTTGGTCTCGGCAGGAGTCTGTATTGGGCGGTGTCATTCTTGGGTGGAGTCAGTCGTTTGCCAATATGGTTGGTCGGTATAGTTGGCTGGTTTGTTCCCTTGGTTGGTCTATTGTGGCTTGGATGATTTGCGAAGTTCGTCTGAAGTGTTCATTTGTAGAGATTTGCAAAGTTTTCGTGAAGGTTTGTGAAGGTTTTGCAAAGATTTGCGTAGATTCTGCGAAGAATTTGCAAAGATCTGGTAAAGATTTTCAAAGATTTTGCGAAAATTTGTGAAGATTTTCTACCAAGAGGTTATTGCGAGATTAGCCGTCATAGTCTGTTGGTAGATATGGAAGGTCTTGTCCATTTCTCTAGTCAGTTTGTCAGGAATTTACCTCGTCAGGAACCGTTCTTGATTGGAGTCAGTCTTCAGTGCAGTCAGTCGTTGGCTACTATGGATGGTCGGTTTGGGTTTTTGGTCTGGTTGGTTGGCTTGGTGGGCTGGTATGAAACACAGTTACGGTCTGCTGGTAATGGTCACTTTGTATGATGGGTCGGTATTAACAGATGTTATGATTGGCTGATCTCGATGGTCGTTAGGCTTGTGGGATGAAATGGTCATTTGGTATGGGTGGATCGAATGGTTCGGAGGTGTGGTTGACTGGCATGGTTGTTTCGTATTTTATGCTGGCATTGTTGGTTTGTATGATTGGTTCATACGGCCAACTGGTATGAGCGGTACACATGGATGTTTGGTATGACCTTTTTCAATTGAATGATTGGTATGGATGGCACATATGGTTGATCTGTATGGATGGTTCGTATAGTCCATTTGCATGGCTGGGTGGCATAGTCAGGTCGTATGGCTGGCTGGTATGGTTGGTTCGTATGTTTGTTCTTTCTCATTGGAATTATGTCCCCAGTCGGTCTTGTTGGGCTGTTGGTCTGGTTGGGTGGAATGGGTGTTTGGTATAGATGGTTCGTATGATCAAGTCTGTGAGGTTGGTCGGTTTGGTAGAACGGTTGGTTTTTCTGATGGGTATGGTCCTTTGGTATGGTTAGCTGTAGATTATATGTTTAGCGAAGATTTTGAATGATTTTGCAAGATTTTCGAAGAGTTGGCGAAAATTTGCGAGAATGAGCAAATATTTGCGAGGATTTGCGAAGATTTTGTGAAGTTTTGCGATATTTTCGCGCGAAGAGGTTAGCAATGAGATTCGTATTATGTGACTTTTTTTTAGAGATTTGATACTATCCACTGTTGGTATAGGTGGGTGGCATGGTCGGTTGATCTTGTCCACTGTTCTAGCAATATTTGCACTAATTGATCTTGGCAGGAGCTAGTCTTGGGTGGTGTCAGTCGTTTCAGCAACCGACTGGGGATTGGACAGTAGGGGAGTTGTAGAGTTGTGTGGTTGGTTGAGGGCGAGGGTGACTGATGAGGGGACGAGCTATGCCAAGTTATTGTGGAGGGAGGTATTCGGGTGGTGGTTTGGTGGCATGCATGGATGCTTATGGTGGTTGAACTATTCTAAGTAAATGGAGTGGGAAGTGGGTTCACGATAGGTATGTATGGGGGTTTGGGTTACGAGGTATGGGGGAGGGGGGTATGTGTTTTGTAAAGTCTATAATTCCCTTTGGCTGTCGTAAAATTTATCGGCTATATAGGCAAGGAAATATAGGGGGGGNCTATGCTCTGCCATCTTTATGAGAATCTAACTCTTAGGATCACACACATACAACTTGGCTTTTCGTATTATTTATGTAATTTTTTCCTCCATGTTTTCTACAATTTTTCTTCAAATTTTTCAATATTTTTAATTTTTGAGTTTAAGGAAATTTGGGTCAGTGTTAAAAGGTCACCATTATACAACATGGGAGTCGGAGTCGGTAACATAATATGTTCGTCGATTTTTATTTCTTTTCATATCTTTGCATTTTGCTCGATTATTTTGTTTAAGGTCATTGGTATTAATGTCAAGGCCACCGACATTCATCACAGGTATTGGAGTCAGTGATGTAATATGTTCCTTAATATTTATTAGTTTCTTTTGAGTTTGTACAATTTTTTCTAGATGTTTCGTTTTCGATGTCATTCCGGTCAGGGTAAAGGTCACTGGCAACCAACACGGATGTCGGAGTCTAACGTAATATGTTATACAATTTTTACAAGTTTGTTTTGAATTTTTTAAATGTTTTTTTTTTTTTTTCAATTTTTTGAATTAAAGGTCACTGGGGTTAATGTCAAGGTCGTCAACAACCAGCATGATGGTCGGATCCATCGATGTAATATTTTTTGTAGCAATATTTGAAATGTTTTTAGATTTTTCGCAAATTTTATTAATTTTTTATGATTGTATGGCAGGGAGGTCAGGGGTTGAGTTTTTGGGTAGGTTGATGTGATCGAACGGGGATAGAGTGGTGTAACGTTATATGTTCCTCAATTTTAAATTTTTATTAGATTTTTCTCGATTTTTAAGATTGGGTCGTTGCATTTAGGGAAAGGGGGTTACTGTTAAGGGTAGTTTGGTGAGAGAAGGTAGGGTGGTGTAATATTATATGCTCCTCGACTTTTAGAATATTTTGTAATTTCGGTTTTTTTCTAATTGGCAGGGTTTGGAGAGGGGCTGAGTTGACGGCGAAGAGTTCAGTAGTGAGTCGGAGGGATATTGGTAAGGGGGCGAGGACATGGTAGGTGTAGGATGGTGGTCGGGAGAGTGGGCATGTCCGCTGTTCCTCCCCGATCTGCTGGACCTGGCTCAGAGCCTCGAATACTCTACTGCTCTGAGGATTAAGTAGCTCATTCTGCTAAGAGCCTCGAATCCTCTTGACCCTCTTAAGGACTTTTGTCTCTCACATCGCAGAGCTTCGAATCCGCTTTCCTCATTTTTCCATATTTGTTGGAAATGTTTTGTTGATAAAAAAGTGATTAATTTCTAAAGTGAATTTTGTGGTGAAACAGGCCATTTTGTCGCTAACATGACCGTCCCAGGCCCTCCAGCGGCTGCCCGCGACTGCCTGGGACGTCATTGCGCGATTCCTCTGACCTCCTGATGCACAATACCTGCGACTGAAGCATCCAAACCCTACTACTTAGACTGCTTTTCATCTTAAAAGAATGCTGTCAACATTGGCTAAGGAAACTTCATAACAACTGTCGAATTAACGTGTTTTAACAATGACGTGATGTTTGTTAACAAATGGATTTAATCTCAAACTCGCACTTTTACGAAAAAGCATCATCTTGCATAATTTGTTTACATCGGGTTTGGGTTAAAATTTAGTAGCAGTTTATTTACACTTTTTGAATCAAACATTTCAAAAAAACACCTCGTTAATGACGTGTTTGGTTGTTTCCTAAGTATGTCATGTATCACAACAGTTTTACACTTCTGTTAACATAAAATTATTCTGTTATTTGTTAAATTGAGCTTTACTTATATTTCACCTATCATTTATATATACTTTGTTATGCTTAATATGAACGAAAACAGAGAGAAAATAGGTGTTTTGGTAATACCTAGTAAGAAATAGTATTCTTGCAAAACATTATTAAACTGAGTACGCACAAATGTAGTGTGTTGTCCCTTTGGTGTAGTTTTATAGACTTTTTAAAGCTTTGTTTTAATGAAGCGGAGAAATAGACTGAAAGTAGAACTTTAGCAGGGCTTCAGAAAAGCTGGAAATGTAATGAATAGACTGTAATATGAAATCAAATCATTTATTTTAATAAACAGTGTGACAACCTTAGTGGGTATCACGTGATTTTGGAGGTTGTGTGGGGGAAATGCGTAGTTGAGATGCGCATTCTACCATTGCGTAAAGATATACACTAGAGCGACCATGGAAAAAGGAAAACTCTGACCAATTTTTTATGTTAGTCCTTGGGATGATGCAGAGCAGCGCCAGTGTTCTCGACTTGGAGTTAGCAGGCAGCAGACGACGCAGCAGTCAAAATACTTTGCCACCCGTGCGGTGTTGCCAATTCTGCAGATGACAAAAGTAGGTCATCACCCTGTCTGCGGCTCAACCACGTGTTCGTTCACGTTATGCTAAAGCGAGCATGTAACACGCGACTTATCAGCTTTTGTTGTCGCTGTTAATACCCAACTCATTATTTACTAGTGGCGACCATGACACCTGTTTCGATTCTGTCGTATAAATCTGTATTTGCTGAAGTTTGCAGCGATATCAACTACTATTAGGTTTTATTTACCTCTAAGAAAATGAACTCTCATAAATATGTAACGGTCATTGTTTTTAATTCTAATTTATTATTTTACTACAGTTTAGGTGTTCATGATAAAATACGAGTACTGTTAGCACTTACAATTAAACATGTTATATTTTTCATGAATGATGTCATATATCATAGCAGCTTTTTCATTCCGTCCTTATGTGAACGGAAATTATAGGAAATGATTGTTCACTAGTAGAGAAATATATGTTAGACGCACGAAGGTCTACAATGTTACTCAGTGTTTACAGTTTGGGATTGGGATCTACTACACACAGTGGCAACGCTGCCGACTTCCCCACGCAGCTGCCACGACAATGGCATACATGGCATACATGTTCATACCATGAACAACAGATTCGTACCTGCTGGAGTGGTGAGAAACTTTAACCTGGGGAAGTCCACTCTAGGCATATCTTTACTCAATGATTCTACCACTATATTCATTCCATGGTTGGGCCAGGTTATCTTGGACGCAGAGTGCAGTCTAGGGCAGTATAATGGCGCCTCTGTGTGTGGCTTCCTCTATAGAGCAGCTCTGGAGGGCTTCGCTACGTGACCTTGATAATACGCCGCTCACTGCACACACACACACACGCACACACATTTTTCACTGAGCTGTGGCACGCACAACGCATCTTTTTGTTCGCAGGTTTAAGAGTGGGGTTACGAGAAGAAACATTTCCAGCAAGAAAGAAACGTTTAATCATAGCAAAGGAAATCATGTCGACAGCTGCACAGTTCAGCACCTTGCTGTGCTTTTAACTATTTCAACACTTGCGAAATTATGTATCGAAATTACCGCTTGCAAAGGGATGCGAAACATATACTTGTGTTTGTGAAGAGATGGGAATTTCATTGGCACTTGCTTTTTGCTTCCCCCATACATTTTATTTACTAGTCCGCAGAGACATAATCAGGCGTATATGTGCTATTTCTCAAAATAAACGTACCGAATACATGCAAAACTATGATAGAGGCATGCATTTTACTTTGCTGCAAAGAAGCGTCCAATGAAATTAATGGTCACAGCTTAAAGACACGTTCATACCAGTCGTTGACGGAAAGACTGCACTCAGTTGAGCGCCTTGCACGTAGAGACGATACTGCTTTACATTCGCCAGTCGGCGTACCCCTTAGCGTTTCATCGATTTTTGCTTCACACAGACATACATCTCATTAGGCGATCGCCAAAACTCGGCAGATAATTAATAAAACAAGTTGTAAGACTTGACGTGTTGATAGTGTAATAAGTAAATTTATAGCTACTGAAGGTTGCAATTTTTGTTTTCTTTTATATGTACATCTGAGACCTCACATTTGCATTATAGTGACACATATGCATTCCTATAAATGCAACGGTTTCCACTTGGAGAGCGAGATAATAAGGCGAATCAGCCATTGACTGTATTAATCTTGTAGGTACACGGGATGTTTGTGAAATGAGAACAGATATTTTTGGGAATGCAAGGAGGTGTCCACACGAGTGTTTTGATGTCATAACATAATGTTGGAAATGCATCCCTATGTTATGCATAAATAAAACGCATGGCGCGTATGATATATGCAATATTTATTATATAAAGTACATTTAGCAAAACAACTCAAAGCGAGTTGACATCGAGACCACAAGTAAAGTATCACAACAGTTGTTCAAAGTGAAGGCCGTTGACGTGGTTGCACGGCGGCGTGCAGTACCTCTGTACTCGGAGCAGCTCATGTGGCAGTGGTGATGATTGTCGTCGTCGACTTGACGCTGCCACGTGGTTCTTGCAGCAGCGTATTACTGTTCCACACTTCCCTGCCATTGTGTTATGGACAGGTGAGGCACTGTTTACCCGCGAGGGCACCTTCAATAGCAACAGTGTCTTTTGCGTTATATTTTATTTGTATCATAAGGATGCATTTCCGACACCATGTTCATTAAATCAAAACGCTAGTCTTTGACACCCTCTTGAATTCCACAAAATATCTGCACTCATTTCAAAAACATCCTGTATAGAGGAAGGAAACAAAATGGGAAGACAAATATAATAGTTGCAGGGCTTACAGAAGTGTTCAATGAACCATGAACAGCCTATAGTAGAATTTCCAGTGGGTGGAAGTTCGCAGATTGAAGTCAGCGGTTGAGCTGGAGAAACAGCAACATTAATATCTGCATGCTATGAAGGCATGTATTCCACAGTTGATACATAGCGTTCCAAATTAGCGGCCAGTGTGGTTATCGAGCAACGTCTGCGGTCGGGCGTTGACGATGCAGGTGGCGCTGGGCGGGAGAGAGGCTGGAACTCATCAGCAATCTGCAGGCAGCGCATTTCGCACGCGGAGTGACGTCAGTTGCAGGGCACTACTCTCTATGCTGACAGCACTGGGGCAGGATATAAAACATTTAGGAACACCAACGGCCAGTCCGTGTTTTCATTGGCACAACAGTCGTCAGAAGTACCAGCAGTAGTAATAAACGACGTCGGCAAAGCCCGACGTGTTTCTTGTCATGCCATTAGACATGGATGTGTTTTTCTGTCATTATATTTATTTCTATATTTAGTTCAGGTAAAAATAATCTAATACTAACCCATCGTTATTCTATTCGTATACATGGAATGTAACAGCATTGTTACAGTTTCATGGTAAGAATTATCAATTACCACTGCCATTTTCGGTCGCCTGCTACACTGTAAAAAAATTCTGTATTTTTACAAAAAATTATTTTGAAACTTACATTTAGAGATTATTTGTGTAATACTACAAGTAAATAAGTGTAAATTGTATGACAAGTTTATGTTGATGTGTATAACTAATACTTAGAGGTAGTGATAATTCGCGAAAAGATTTCGAGGCAAGATGGAGTTAAAAGTACTGTAGGGTCTCTGGCTTTTTTGATTGGCTAAAGTATGTTTTGGACCGTGTTAACTGTTCGCGCACGAATCACGAAGTTGCAGTGTCAGATTACCGGAATCCTGAGTGTCTCGGTCAAATGCTGAAACTACACCAGCAGCCAATGGAGATATGACGACAGCCGAGATGTATAGGTTTATAGTATTAAATTATACTGTGTGCTCCGTCTTTCTCCTCGCGAA
This sequence comes from Clitarchus hookeri, assembly GCA_002778355.1. Classification (NCBI taxonomy): domain Eukaryota; kingdom Metazoa; phylum Arthropoda; class Insecta; order Phasmatodea; family Phasmatidae; genus Clitarchus; species Clitarchus hookeri. The sequence continues at coordinate 206,090 of NQII01001208.1, forward strand.
ATGTCAGTGACTGTACTAATGCTGTATTTTAACAAGGAAGTTTTGTAGATTTTATGGTTACAATAAATATGTAAAATATTTTGTATTTTTCATAAAACTGTTTGTTGTAAAGTTACAGTATTTAATTTGTAAATAGGGCCAGTTATTGTCTGCGAAAAAATCGGAGCACAGTGTAGACTTCAACACTATGTATAAAGCCAAGCTGTTTATATACCTCCATTTGCTGCTGCCTGCGTGAAAATCCTTTCACGTATATGCCTGAGCCACTGGAGATCCGGTAACTCCGGCACTGAGCCTTCGTGATTCGTGCGCAGACAGTTAAAAAAGACCAAAGCATGATTCAGCCAGTGAAGAAAGCTAAACAACACTATCACTCTTCGAATTCTATTTTGTCTTGAAATATTTTCGTGAAATATCACGGCCCTTAGTTGTAGAGTTACAATTACGCCTTTGGCAACTGCGGTTTCCAAACAATTGTGCACTGCTGAGGCCACTTGTCCTGCATGTCAGTGGGAAGTGTAGCCCACAACGGCTCTTGTCAGTGACATGTCAGCAGCATCAGTGAACGAGAAGGTGTTGCGTGTTGTCGGAGTGTGGGACAGGTAGCATGAAGTGCCTGGTCTACACGACCTCACCTCCATGCCTCACCTTGTGATGGCCTACCTAGTGTAGTGTTGTATGTTTCTTCGGCTAGGCGGCGTTCCTTGCACGGTCACCCATCCAAATACTGACCACTAACTACTATGTTGAACCTCGGTGATCTGAAGACCAGCAGGTTGCCAGGGCGATGTGGCTTTCGTTCAGCGTTGGTGGATAAAGGAACACTTGTCAGTTATACCAGATGATGACACAAAGGAAATGAGTGCAGCTAATGGTCACTGTTACGAAGAGTCCTCCTAACAGCACCCGGGTTGGCGTTCCCGGCAACGTAGCTGGCCGCTTTCAGGAAAAAGAGCTCACGGCGGAGATCCTCCGTTAGCATGGCATTACGAGTGACTAGGCGAATAGACGAAGTGATATTCTAGTGGAGTGATTCAAACTGTAGTCGCCAGTGCTCCAAGATAAATGCTTGTTGAAACCTTTAACATATTCATACCAATATCTGCAAACAGACAAATAAGTACCTTTTACTACCAAATATAGCACTACCTGGAGAAAATATTATGGCTAACAATCAGTGACGCGTGGTGAAGTGTTGCAAGGTAAGCTGGTGCTTGCTCAGTGCTGCACACACTTATCGCACGCAGCAGAAACCAGTAACCAGAGTGGAGCCCGGAGAAATTGTTTGTATTGCGGCCACTCACGAGAGAGCGCAGACGTCAATTTCACTATTACTTTTAAGTGGCCGGCGTGTAAACTAGCAAACGATTAGGTATATCACACAGCAAGACATAGAGTAGCTAGCTTACCTTGTAACAGTTCACCACACGTCGCTACTAACAATATAGAGATTTCACAATAAACAAAATGCACTGTTCATTCGAATAAACAGTTTTATAGGACAAAAATATTATGATTTAAAGAAATTGTATTGTTGAAACATTTTTCATAACATAAACGCGAGTCAAACCAATTTTTTAGCAGCGAATATTTCTCAGCTGTTTGAGTTCTAGTTAATATTATTTCCATAACATGTGTGCTGTGCAAAAAGTCCTGTTCAGTCCGCGGAAAGACATTTCAACGTTAATTTTGACATTCTATTATGCCACATGGGTGTCAATGACGAAGTTGTGGTATACTACACAAGAGCATTGCACCAACTGTAACAAGCTAAAACTATTTGTTCTATCGACCTCATATTAAGATTGTTATATTGCGAGTAGTGAAGGCTCTCGCTCTGTCCTCGCCTCGTCGTCAGACGACCCGGTGCTGTCATCACAACAGTCCGCTACATCCGGCTTGACGGACAATTTGTCAACGTCACCAGCAACTAGGGTGCGATGAAGGGTATGCCAGAAGCAAGATTTCGAGGTAATAGATGGTTCGCTATTAATTAACCTCATTTCAAAGCCCTGCCTTCGTTTCTCCTGTTTGTCTACTCTGAATTCTTTCGCAGCACGTAAAGTTTAACAATAGCTCGTAATTAACTGCTAATAATCCACACAGCTATAAAAGGACACAGAGCGATTTTTTGCCACTTCAATAATTTTATTCTATAGAGTAAAAGATAAACAAAACAAATTATTTTGTTATTATCAATTTTAAGAAACGGCGTAAGAGGGAGAGTTGGACGACATATTTTCTGCCACTTGTTAACTTTGAGATTAATTTTTAAAATGTAACTTTGTTAACGCATATCAAGTTTTATAATTTTATTCTATAGACGATTATCGTTTGAATTCTTGTACTGTTATACTTTTTGTAGTCATTCTCATTTAGTAATCAGTAATTAATTCACATTTATTCCACATAGAAAAAAACAAGAAGTTAGTAATATAACTAATAAGCCTACTTTCCTTAACATGGCTGCAATTTATTCACAAATAAGTTCCTAACAGCTGAGTTTGTAGGAAAGACTTGACGTCTCGTTGAAAGCAATATCATTAGTGATGGAACCAGAAACATATGAAACAGTAGCGAGGTAATTATAAATACACACACGCCTTACCTGGGACTTGAACCTTAAGCTAGTGTGCAATGAACTGCTTTATGAAGGTCGGATTCCGAGCATCTTTTTTTGGATGTAATCAGTAAAATGTTTAGGATGTTAGGGTTTACTGATCTTAAATATTTACAGGGCCGTCATTTTGAAAATGAGTGACTGAGATACTTAAAACATGTTCGTTTACATGGTCTTCTGTAGACCCACTTGTGTGAAGAATTAGGTGGAAATAGGTTGATTGGTCCATGATATATTGCATAAAAAACTTTAGTTTCTTATTTGGTGCTATCGTGCAAAGTTGTCAAAAAAGAGGCTCTGTATGCGATCTTCTAATATATATATATACTATCAACGTACGAAGTTTTGTTGAACTTGGTTAAATTATTTAAAATACATGGCAAACTTACCTAAATTATTTATGAAGCCGCCATTTTGAACATCGTTTTATGACCCGCTTAAATCATGTAAGTTTGCATGGCCTTATGTAGCATTTATGGTACGAACAATGTAGTAAAATTAGTCGGGAAGTTCCAGAAATATGGCAAAATGTTACATTTTTTCAACTGGCACAATTTTACAAATAGATTGGAAAAATTTTATCTCTGCGTGCATAGTTGATACTTATAATGTATACTGTTGGTGTATAAAATTCGGTTGAATTTTGTGGAAATGGTTTATAGATACAAACATACTGAAATAAATTATTTATATCAACACCATTACAAAAAAGGACTGCCGCACCTGAAACATGTCTACTTACATACCACAATGTAGCAATACGTGGAGGTAACATTTGTTTGGAATCGCTTGATTGGTTCTAGAGATATGGCATTAAATCCCCTTATTTTTCATGTGACGATATTCACAAATGGAGAACAAAAACGTTATGTTTTATCACATTCAATCATTTTATACTGTCAATATACAGAGTCAAGTTTCGTAGATGTAGCACACTACGCTAAAATTATTTTATAGTTGACACTCTGAAAATAAGTGCCTGCCACTCTAAATAAATACATATATTAATGTGGCCTACAACAGTACAACTTCTTCGCCAAATTAGGTAAAAATAGGTTAATTGTTTCCCGAGCTGTGACATAAATAATTTATTTTTATTGTGGGACTATCTTATAGAACAACAGAGAAATAAGTTTCTATATAAAGAGATTTGATGCAAGAATAACATGTTAGGTTGGAATTTCCTTCGTTAATGAATTTAATTGAGCTAAAATATTTATATGGCTAATATTTAGAAAATAAATGCATGACCTACTTAATATAAACCAGTTTACACCAAATGCTGTAGTATTATTACTTTTATAACGTTGGTAGGAATCTGAAAATTTTTTTCCCGAGATATTACATAAAAACTTTATTTGATCATGAAGTGCTATCTAACAAAATGGCTGACAAATGTTGCTATGTGTTGGCACATATGATACTCTTAATATATACTTTCAACATACAAAATTTGGTCGAAAATTATTGAGTGGAATGGTAGCTATACTAAATAATCTTAAAATATTTGTATGCGCGCCATTTTGAAAATAAGTACTTACGCAATTTAAGTGACTAAATTTACATTGTTTATAAGAGTATTACTTACATGCCAAATTGGGTGAGAATTAGTTCAATAGTTTTTGAAATATTTATTATTCTTTTTCATTTGGTGCTATCTTCCAAAATAGTAGACCAACAGTTCCATCTCAAAATGTAATTTTTACACAGTTGTCTGCCAGTATACAAATTTTGGTTTTATTCGGTTGAATTGTTACCGAGATTGGACATCACTGTTAATATTAAAATTGCGGCCATTTTGAAAGTATTGCAGAATTACGTTTTGTTGTTATTCCACAGGACCCGTACAATTTTCCGGGATTAAAGGTATCCTATGTCCAGGACCTAAAGTACCTACATAAAAAATTTCATCCAGATCCATTCAGCCGTTATGGAGCTGACTGGTAACAAACATACACACACACACCACACACAGACTATCGCATTTATAATATTAGTAGGATTGGCTGCTGCCTCCTTTCACGCATTTGACCGAGACANACCACACACAGCTTATCGCATTTATAATATTAGTAGGATTGGCTGCTGCCTCCTTTCACGCATTTGACCGAGACACTTAAGATTCGGTAACTCCGGCACTGAGCCTTTGTGTTTCGTGCGCAGACAGTTAACACCGACCGAAACATTATTCAGCCAGTGAAGAAATATGTACAATTCTATCATTCTTCGAATGCTATATTACCTCGAAATCTATTTACGAAATATCACTGCCCTNCACACACAGACTATCGCATTTATAATATTAGTAGGATTGGCTGCTGCCTCCTTTCACGCATTTGACCGAGACACTTAAGATTCGGTAACTCCGGCACTGAGCCTTTGTGTTTCGTGCGCAGACAGTTAACACCGACCGAAACATTATTCAGCCATTGAAGAAATATGTACAATTCTATCATTCTTCGAATGCTATATTACCTCGAAATCTATTTACGAAATATCACTGCCCTATGCCTTGTCGAACAAAAAATTTCAATAATGAATTCTGAATTTTTTTAATGGCTTAAGAAATGGCAACATCGAAATAATTTCTCTGTATGCCGCTTATTCCTCTCAGGTATGGTGATCTGTGTATCGCACTTTGCGCACAAATTCGATTTAATAATGTACATGCACAGTGTAATCACGTGAATATAACCACCTGGTATAAGTGCCATCTGCAGCGCGTAGCCCATGACGTATGGCCCATGACGTGGGCTGGTGAAGTGATTATATAATGCGACCGACAGGCTGGCTGTACACAGTGCGCTTCCAGCTGTCATTGGTAAGGGAAGCGATTTAAGCGAGTTGCAAAAATGGATGATCATCGGCTTTCGGGCAAAAGGGGGCAACATTTCTAAAACAGCGACGTTTGTGAAGTGTTCACGTGCCTCCGTGGTAAAGGTGTATCATGAGTGGACAAATGGCAGCATTAGGAATAACCGTTGTGGAAATTGCGGAGCCCCACGCGTCATTGATGTCCGAGGTGAATGTCGACTACGACGGTGCGTGGAGGCCAACCGACAGGCTACAGTGGAACAGCTCATCGTCCAAATGAACCAGGGTGCATCCAGGCACGTGTCTACCGCAACTATTCAGCGAACCTTTCTGCGAATGGAGCTCCGACGAAAACGACTGGAGTTTGCTCGAAAGTATGGTGACTGGACCGCTGCTGATGATTGGCGACGGGTAGCCTTCTCCGACGATACACGTTTTCAGCTGCATAGAACGGATGGACGTCAACGTGTCCGGGGAGAAACGTCGGAGAACTGACACCCTGCATCCATTGCTGGACGAACACAAGGCGGTGGGGGAAATGTTATTGTCTGGGGCATGTTCTCGTGGTATTCTCTAGGTCTATCATCCGTATGGAAGGCACTTTTGAACGATTTGGTTATGAATCCATCATCGGCTATCACGCCCACCCGTACATGATGATTGTCTTTTCTCAGAAGGATGAGATCTTCCAGCACTTTAATGCACCTTACCACACGGCTAAAGTGTCCGCATGTGGCTGAAAGAGCACGATCAAGACTTCAAAGTTCTTTCCTGGCCCCCAAACAGCCTCAATCTCAATTCAATTGAACATCTGTGGGACCACCTCGATCGTCATGTTCACCGGCTGTCCCCTCCGCTACGCACCCTTCAACGGTCGTGGGACGCACTGCAGACAGCATGGCTCCAGATACCCGTGGAGACCTGTCAGCACCTGACTGAGTCACTACCAGCTGGTATAGCTGCTGTCCGTGCTGCGAAGGGTGGTTACTCTGGATACTAGCAGGTGGTTATAATAGTGTGATTCGACTGTGTATAACATAATCATCAGAAACGGCATCCAGTAATGGAAATCCCTCATGTTGTGGGATACACCATTTGTTGTTGAGACTGTATACCGCAAACTGATAAAGAAAGGTTATGCCGATAACGTTAAACACAAACACAAACAAATTTTTACTGGTCCCGGCGTGGCACAACATTAAACTGTTACTGGAACAGTTACAAACAAAACATTTGTTGGTTGCAAAGCTTGAATTAAATTATTAAATATGCCTGCAATAGTTAAGTAAGACGAACAATTTTAAAACTGTCTTTCGTATATTCTCTGTCAATATTAACACAATTTTCTCGGTAAGCGTTTACACAGTTACGGAAGCGAAACTTTTCAACTGTAGATTGCGAGTTGTTGGCAAACCTGGAGAAAAGACAAAGCAGGACGACGAGTAGATAGAGGTGCAACTACGCACAGTGGCGTGGCCGACTGGAGCAATTCGAAAAAAAGAAAAAAGATTTAGTACAACTGGTTATGAAAGCAGTTTGGCGTTTTTCAAACATAATAATTTTTCGTAGTTACTACACGCCCCAGGCAGTTCGTACGGGCGTTTCAAGATGCGGGCCGAGGCGTGTCTGCTTAACAGTGTTGAGCACACTGTGACGCCAAATTCAGGTCGCGGCAAGAAGGTGGGCCAGACTGCGCAATTATAGAATCAGCATTTCGCGCCGTGCCCCAGTGGCAAGGACGCATAACACCGAGATTATTTAAGGCGGTGATGAGGGAAGAGCGGCGTCTTTTCTTCCCGTCTTCGGAGTGAGCGGCGAGGCACCCACGGGCCGTCACGACGGTAGTCTCCTGCTGAGCTGGGACGATTCTGAAAAGGCGTGCCTACGGACATAGAGGGCTAGTGACGTTGAACGACGACGGACCATGCAATAATAAAAGTAAGCGTCCTGTGTCGCAGGTCTTCGAGGTAAATTAGAGTGAGCCCCGAGTAGGAATAGTTTAGATTTGTTGATATTAGGTACGTCAGTTTAGCAGCAGAGAGTAAATATTATTAGACTGAGACGTTGTTATTTAGGGCATTTATTTAAGACATTTAATAATTCTGACTGTCTTGGGAGGCAATAGTAGAACAAAGTAAATGTTAGAATATTGTGTATAAATTGCGGGATATATTACTGTAGTTTATATCATCATTTTTATTTAAAATGCTAAAGCTCTTTAGACTGAGTTACTTGTTTATTATCCCTGAGTTAGTCCCAATCTGGAGTCTAGAGTGTAAATAATAATAGATTTACAACAAAGCAAATAATTGCGACGAGGATTGACGACGGTGATACCTCGCTGGTAACCTCTGGTCCTGTGATCACCGTGGTTCAAGAGCGCTGGGCGTTGTTAGTACTCGACCGTGATCATTAGGGCCACCGTATAGCCCTTGATCGACACGCACATCAGAAGGTCTACTAAGGCTCAAACAAAGTATAGGCAGGAGGTTGAGTTGAAGTCATGTCGACCAGGTGCCCCCCCCCCAAGTCTGTTTCAGACTGTGGCATAGGCATCACATGTCCATTCCCGACCAGAGTTGATCTGCTCTTGGCTCGATTCACCGCGGTCCCTCACCATCATCCTCATCTCGCTACTAGAGTGTTAAGATCCAGGGCGAATGTCTTACCCATGTAAAAAAAAAATAATTTTTTTAGACATTTGATTTTTACATTAATTTATAGTTTGAAGTGGTGCAAATAAGACAGTTTTGATGTGTGCTATATTTAAACTGGCAAAAAACTTTCTTTATTGTCGCAAAATATAAGCTGAATGCTTTGTGTTCGGTGATCAGAGATATGCACCAGTCACAACGTAGAACAGTAGCACAATTTACGAATCAACTACCCCCAGGGAATATTATTGGGCACTGAGCCTCACAGAGCCAAATATAACTTTCTTGCGCAACATTCATTGAGCACGGTCTAAACAGTACCGGTGAGCTACTTTTGCCGTGGTCAGAGATTATTAGCAGATAGAAAATAACTTGCAACGAAATTTTATAATAATTATCAGAAAAAGAGAGAAACTATCAATAAATATTACATTCAGTGTTACTTAAACAACTACGTGTATCTTCAGTAAATCTATGTAAGTGTTATTAATTTTACTCTAATGCGGGTAAAATCAGTCACTATACCACAAGCCTGTATGAGTTTGGAGTCGCACATCAACAAATCTTTGTTCAGCACGTCATAAATTTCATTCTTCGCTGTGGGTGATCAGGGCAGGAGCTGACTACGTTTTTGAGTGAAACACAACTTTCTCTCGCCTCTGCAGTGACGTTACAAGACCCGCTTTCATACTATTCGAAGGAACTAACTTAAAAATATGAACAAACTTTAGTAGTATGATTATCATCGTTTTAGTGATAAGGGGCAAGGGTTTGGAGCCGCAGTCGACCGGCCCCCATTGTTGTGACGTCACCCGAATGCCATATTGTATCTGAGTGACCTTGAACTTGGCCTTTGACCTTGACCATCAATAAACTTTAATCCAAAAAATTCCAACAAATTCTAAATATGCCAAAAATTCTTTTAAACGTTCTAAATAAATTATAATTTTTTTTTTTTTTAAGAATTGCAAAAAAGGGTAGTTACGGTTCTTTCAGGACGTCGAAACGCTAGTAAACACCGATAAACGTTCATGAGCTAACGTATACTAAAGTATAATATATAAAATACCCTCAATATGGGGCTTGTAGATTCTATGAATTCAGTATACCTGTAGCCCTACTTGTATACTTCGAACGTATTAGACGTGTTCGCATGTTTATAATCTCACGTTCTCCTGTGTACGTTTCAAAGCTTGTCCCAAAAGAGATGGACCAGAACGTCTTACTTCTCCGAGAGTGACGACAACGAATGCTCGGTTCACTCCACACACCCCTCCCTCTTATTTAGCACTCCATCTAAATCCACTGCTGATCGTTCTCTACGTCTCACCAACACCGTCGCAGGCTGCGAGTCATTTATCAGCTTCTCCCAGCCTCGGGACTCTTTATCTGCAGCCTCCTCGCCCTGGGAAAGGAGAAGGAAAATAAATATCGTTTCGATACGCAAGTTCGATATATCTCTATTCAGCGCAACCTTCGCGAAACGTACCGAGATCTTATCGATTAGTTTACGGCTCACATCGCAAGGAGCCATTTGGAACGGACAGATCCCTGAAAAACCAAACGACCTGCAGTGTTCCGTGCAGTGCTTTCCTGGCTCGGACGTTGAAACGCTAGTGAACACAGATAAAAAGTTAACAAAAATGTTAGTTTCAATGATTGTAGAAATTCGGTGATGACTCATTTTCTACAAGTTATTTTAAACGAATGTTTAGACGTACGCAAAAATACCAGGGTTTATTGTGGGGCATTGAAAATTATATACACTTTTTTCTTATTGCAGTTAGCTTAATGCCTATTAAATGAAAAAAAAAACTGGCTTCGATTGAGTTTGTGGCATGATTTAGATCTATTTTCAGAAATTGGCTATTGTCTTTAATGCTTTTTTTGTAGTCTCGTGCACAATTGACCTACCAAACGTACCGGTGCTATATGAGGGAAGAATATAAGAATGTTTCATTTATGAAACTCTGTACTTCGATGCAGATATTCACCGTCGATGTTCGTTGGTAATACCCTCCCCCCACCCCCTGCAAATCGGCAATCATTTACAAGCATTTACTAGCAACAGCCGTGTTAACTACGGTTGCTCCAGGAACTGCAAATGTCATTACACAAAAATGCGTATTACAGTAATACGAAAATATGTCGTAGTGGTCGAAGACATGTTGGATATGACACAGACGCTTTGAACTGTTCGAAGTTTCCTTGAGAGCATGGTGAATTTCCAATGAATATTGGACTATTCAGTCAAGTTGTGGTGATCCACTTCAGCTAAAAACAAAACTACTTAGCTCCGGTATGAGCTGCAACCATCTCCATCTTATCCATCTCTTTCCGTTAGTTGCCTAGTGTCGAGCGCTGCCTAAAACATTTTCCATTCAATTTGAGCTCGAACGCATTTCCACACAAAAGTCTATGTATAAGCTGCTCACAGTTACTTGAGCACTTTTAAAATCAACATTTGTAAAATGTCACTGCCTCTATCTGCATGTTTTTTTTAACGGATGTACTGAGTGGCATGCTAATAGCACAGTTGGTAACGATAGAGGTAAAGTAGTTTCGTTTTCTTAAAGTTGAATTAAAAAATATAGGTAAACATAAATTTATTACTATGTGATTTATTTTTAAATTATGAAAGTTTAAAAATTTGTAAATTTGTATAATATTTGCTTTTGTATTAATATTTGATTTTGTAATGGATACGCGCTTGGATAAAGTGATTGGGCCCTTGGCAATGTTACTTTATACAGGACGGAAGATTATACAATGTACATACAAGTAGATACTACGCAGGGCTTTCAAAAGTGTTTAGTTTACCTTGGACAGCTTATATAAGATATTATTTTCTTTCCGTCTGTAACATCCTATGTGATTGGCCAATGAATTCTGAAATACGCTTTATAGAGCAACGAACGTGCCGGTTATATTTGGAATAAAGGTGAAACAAAATGCTTCTACAATACTGGTTGTTATTGTTTTTGAAACACAATAACTTTCTTTTTGAAGGAACGAGCTTATGTAACTGAGCAATCGGGGATTTATTGAAACACCCATTATATTTTGGCACTGGTGTACGTCCTCCATTCTTTAATCAGCAGTTCACTGTCAGTTTTCATCTATAACTCAATGTCTAAGCATTTCAGGCCTCCAGTATTGCAAACTTTAAGATGTTATACGCTGTTGTTTCTATAAAAGTCGTGTATATCTACACCAAATACTGTTGTACGATTTTTTCAATTATTCCTTTAAAGGCCCCCTCTTTAAGACTGGAGGTTAATCGGAGAACGGATTGCATAATACACTAAAGAAATATTAAGGCCAAAAACATTACATAGATACATATTGTTACAAGAATGTCAGCGGGGCGTATCTGAGTTCGTGAGGGACGGAGGTTTTAATAAAAATAAAATAGCTGAATTTGATTTTTGATTTATTTACATGGCATTAAATTATGTCTCCACTTAAACTCTTCACAGTAAGCGCAATATGCAATGTCTATTTCAACTCTAATTAACGTCCATAATTATGTATATTTTAGTTATTGTCAATTAACTCATACTAATCATTATCACATGTTCAGCATATCTATTGCCATAATTTGTAATGTCTTTCAATCACGCATCCAGTCCAATAGTTCAGCCTGCAGTCTTAATCTTCAATACTCTGATATTCGCAGTCACCGATTTTCCTCCCGCTGGTAACTTCTCTCGCCGCGCGCTTCTCTTCTCGTTAGTCGTCTATCGCTGAAACTCATCCATTCAACAACTACCGGCTCGGAGACCCGACACGCTTTTTATAGCCGCCGGCCTTGACCTGGAAGGTTCTCCGCACCCCGAGTCTAGTTGAGAGAACCAAGGTCAGTAATCCAGAAAATTCTTCAGATGTCTCAGAGACACCTGATACGTACCAAGGTCGGGAGCGGCACGCCCTGATAGGCATAACAGGCACGATTTGTAAACATTCCTTTACGAAAAGCCGCTGAGTATCCGGTTGCAACTGATAGCGCGCGCGTCAATAAATCATCCAACTACTCTGTCCTTCACTTCCACTCGCTCGCCCGGGACATAGCAGCGAGCGCATAACAGTATATAATCCGCTGTTCGTTTACAGAGTCTCGTGTTTGACGGTGTGTTAGAGATTTCTCCCAAGAAGGTCGTTTTAAAAACAGTAAAACGTGGAATCTGTCAATGTCCAAAATTCTTTACGCATAAACTGTGAGTAGATGTATATATAAACAAAACGTCCTCCGATAATCACATTATATAGGTAGTGTGGACATAATTTAAATTTTTAAAGTTGATTGTCATCACCCTTGTTTGCCAGGCGCTATTGTGTACATGAGTAGGCCTAACGCTACTCACACTACCTCTTACTGCTTATGTACGGCATTCAAGTGCCAGCTGCGATAACTAAACCACAAATTCACGGACAATAAACAATACCACTGTATGAGTGCACACTTGCAGAGAGGACATATATTTCAATTATCGTTGACAAACACCAGCGATGAGAAATACCGCACTCAATAACACAACATCACTTTTGTATAGAAAGTCGATATCTAAGTAAGTAACTCATTATTGCGAATCTATCGAATTGCTCAGTTCATTGTCTTCTCACATAATGTGTAATACACTGCTTAAGCTCAACACTATCTCAAAGCATAATAATAATATATTTACCTGTAAAATATAACACATTTAAAACAGGCGACACTAGTGAAGAATGTCAGTAACTTATTTCAAAAATGCAATAAAATATTAAAAAAACATGGTTGCGTGTACTTATGTGCGCGCGTTAGAAGTTAAACTTCTTTGGCGTGACTAAAACAATATTTTATTACGTATACAAATAAATTATGTAAGTAGGAAAATAATAAAATGACCGAAGAAATACCCCTGCCACGTTTACTGTCGAATTTCGTTACTCTGTGCGCGTGCAACTTCCGTTGCACACTAAACTTTTACCCTCAACGCGCCAAAAGAAGTATAACTTCAAAAAGCACAAAACGCATACAAATATTCTGTATGTCTACAACGAATAAACAATTAACATCGACCCATACTTAAATCGGACATTTTACAAATATACCACCCATACTGCAAATACACCTAAAACTATCGCAAATGTATCATGAGCATACAGAATTTATCACAAACACACCAAATATATGCAATAAATATAAATCATTCATAACACAAGTATATCATATTCATACCTTACACACTAGAAATATACTACACATGTCGCAAAACATATTTCACATGCCGCAAAACATACTACACTTACCGCCAAGACGCCACAATGATAAGCGTACTACAAAGATGGCACATACATACTACACATATACAGTACTTATTTATGCCATAGCATATATAAAATATACTTTATCACAAATAAACACAAAAGAAATATCGGTCCTCATGAACAAATATATTTACCTACTTGGAATCTCATGTACACTTCAGACAAGGAAATTCAAATTTGGAAAGATTGATCAGTTGCAGATATCATTGCATCGATATAGTAGATGTTACAAGAAATCAGACCAACGAAAATTAATTTTTGGAATACGTTTATTTTCACTTGTCGCCCATAAATCACAAGTTATATCAGGCACCTACATGTATTTTACAAGTTTATCCTCATTTCTTTGTCGAAATTAAAATAATTTTTCGGGTAAGAGTAAGTTACAAATAACTTACAGATATACCTATCCGAAGTATCATCATCCACTCTAAAGTAAAATTTCAGTTTTTTTACACGAGTGAATCAAAGAAAAGTAAAAATACTCTATTTCATTCACTCCATAGTGTTGGATTTAAATGTAAGCTATCATAACTTGTAAGAACTGAACCCTTTCCATGTACGAGTACTCTTATAAATTCAATTCACAATAATTGCAAATTCTGAACCAAAGCTTTGTTTTTCACCTTTTTGAAGCTGAAGTCTGCTTATGACCGATGTAGTGCTCACAGGACTCTTATAATTGCTTTTTCTAATCAGGCATACAATGATGTAGTTTTTCCAGTTGCCGGCGTTACTTCCGTAGTACATATACAATTATATCTCTGGCCCTATGTATACTCATGTCAAAATACGGAAAATATATAAATTAAAAAAAAAAGTTATTAATTTTCAGGTCCCTAATGGCAATGATGGTAACGGTGTTTGGTAATGTGTCACATTACCCACCTACCATTTGTAACCAAATCACTTCGTTGGTTAACAAACAATCTTGTAAATATGTTATTATTTGTACACTTACGAGAGCAACAGCTGTACTGATAAATAAACTATCTGGCAGAAATACTGATATTCAGTAAACAGGTTAATATATATCAGAACTTCAAGTTAAGATGCGTGCTAATGGCCGATGAGCCATCACTCTCGAGAATCCACTTTGGAAGACATGGCAAAGTCCATTTTGACTGGTTTGGAAATAATATTTTCTCACAAGTTATGGGTTTGTAACATTAATTTAGTAACAGCACAGGTCAGGTTTAACAAATAAATGTGATTTTAGCTGCGATATTACAAATATGTACTTGCCTCTTCAATCTTTTAAGAAATGTTCAGAATGATTCTTATTACATATTTTGTATTCGTTCAACGTTTATCTAGACAGCTGGATGTTTAGCGTATTGTTTAATACGAGAACATTCACATTGTTTCACTTAAAATAAAATATGACAAGTGACACAAATAAACAACACAATGCAAGGATAAATAAAACAAAACTACTCCGGAAAATTCAACAGCTGTTGGCAGAATTCATTTTCTACTGTATGTATAAGTACAAAGATAACTGTTTTTTTTAAGTGGGACCAACACATTCCTTGTTTTTAAGTGTTAAACTAACTACACTTTCTCAGCGAGCTAAGTAAAAACTTGCTGTTCTCCTTTGAAGGTAAAATACGGCATATTAACACAAGATTAAATTAACGAAAGTACATATACGGTATTAAAATGGACGCATCTGTGGCGTAGTGGTTAGTGTACTTGCTCCTAACATACAGGTTTCGGGTTCAGATACCGTCACCCAAATGGGGATTCTCCAAGTTGTAGTTGGGTAGGGACGTGCTTGATTGGGACACACAGAATGTGTTCCGTGCGATCTTGGCTGACATACAATTTTTATAGCATAAAACCTACTGTGTATCATAAAGCACACAAATTACTTTGTAGAAGTCCAAATATTTGCTTGTGAATTTGAAGAGAGTACTTTGAGTATTACTAGACACATTGTTTTAATTCTACCAGATATCTGTCTGTAGGTTACATTATGTATAACTAGTTTCCAAACAATGTTTTTAAAGTACAAACAATTTTTTACAGTTTGACAGAGAAATAGAGATTGAACTGTTCTGTGGTACAAATTTTTTTTATGACACATATTTTATAAATTTTTGTCTCTTATGACTCACATATTTTGATTAAATCGCTAATATACGTCAGCGCTTAAAAATTTTGTTTGACTAGATTTTGGCTCCTACTTAAAATATAGAATCACAAGAATTCGGCCAAACGAGAGGCGAATAAGTTCATTACGCACACACACAGATACAAATTTATCCCGAACTCTTACTTCAAACCTTATGCATAGACTATGTGCCCTTTAAATAAAAAAATTTAATTACAATAGTAAAACGGTCATAAATTCAGTTGTACAGTCCATATGAAAAAGAAATAGAGCTTCGCAGTTTTTTTTACAGATAATGTGCTGTGAATAAAGTAAGCCCATCTTGCCGACCGTGTAAATGAATTTATGGACAGAATTTCTTTCATACTTTCCGACCAAATATAAGCTTTCAGGGAACTAACTCAATATTCCAAGTTCGAGGATAAAATAGACGTATCAAAAAATATCAATAGGTACTGCCAAAATTCTGTTTTGATATTAGTTTTCTGGTTACAAAAGTATGATATGATGAAAGTAGTAAAAACAAAAAAATTGAAAACAAGATCCTTAACAATAAAAATATCTTTAAAATGTCGCCTATATTTAGCATATGTAATTGTATACGAGTTTGATACGTGTCAATTGTATATTTTCCAAAATACTATACAAAATCTTAACTTTAAATCGGTATTATCTCGTAAAATGACGAACAGGCATGTTTATTAAATTATTTTAATTTTCTCAACAGTTTTCTTCTAGTATGTCAAATTTTATTTAAATACACATAATGGTTCAAGGAAAACGGATCATAAGATTAAAACATACTAACGAAGCCGTCATGAAAAAAAGTGTATGATATTTTAAAATGTATAAAATTTTATGTTTCTTTCATAGCATGGTTAGTATACGAAAATATAATGACATTCATTGAAAGCGTTTCCGAAAAGCGGCATATGTGCTTTATTTTTGTCTGTACGTGCTACCAAAATAATGGATGAAAAATTTTAACAATATGTGATGAAAAGATTTTGTGAGATAAGAATTGGCCTATCATTACAAGCAATCT
This sequence comes from Clitarchus hookeri, assembly GCA_002778355.1. Lineage (NCBI taxonomy): Eukaryota > Metazoa > Arthropoda > Insecta > Phasmatodea > Phasmatidae > Clitarchus > Clitarchus hookeri. Next base: position 222,649 of record NQII01001208.1, read on the forward strand.
ATAAGAACCTTATTTAGAAAATAAGCGTTTGATATATTACATTTATCATGTATATAGGTTGCTTACCATATGATTTCTAGAACGTAAAATTTGGTAGCGATCAATCGAGAAGTTACTGAGATGATGCTCAAGTTCAGTTTACTAAGCAACACTGTATTCTAAAATTACTTAAGAAAGATGATGGTAGTAACTGAATAAAGTTCTCAGATTATAAGTTGCTAGCTTACAAATTAGCTACGAGACGGTTAAAAAGTCTGATGTGTTTACTAGTTACATGAAGTTTAGTGAAACATCGTACATTGTTTAGAGAGTTTTTACTCACATAAATCCACAGAGGGCGGAAGGTGATCTCGAAAGCTTTTATGAACTTCCCTGAAGTTGAGGCCAAAAAGTCAAGAATTACAATGCTGCGCTGTACAATTACAATTTTGAAAAGATAAAAAGATAAACATTTTATGTTATTTTTACAGGATGTCCGAAATTAACATTTGCACTCTATTTACGTTAATAACGCAAAAAATAATTACAGACAATCTTATGAAACCGAATGTTTTTGAGGCCACAAGGACAACACTGGGTATGTGCAAGCACGTGTAGCCATTCTGCTATTGTCAGTTCTGTTTGCGGCCACGAGCGGCAGCGCTATAATTGTAGAGGACATAGCGGACGAGACTAGGCTATTTTTCGTACAACGTAAGCAGATTTTCTTTAAAATGTTATTAGAAATGTGAGAACACGATTGAGGTACAGATGCAATGCATGGAAGAATTCTATACTTCACCACTGTCACTTGTAACAATGACACTATTACGTGACAAGTTTGAGAGGGACGGAACTGTGTGCGATGTGAAGAAAGGACGGTGCGGTAGGAGGAGTAACGTCAGCGGACGAAGGAAGTGTGCTGCTCACATTCACACGCTCCCCCGGGAAGCAAAGGCCCGTGTGGCAAGCTGCGCATGGGTCAGGTGTCAGTAAATGAAGTGTCCATCGCGTTTTAAAGTAAGTAAAGTGAATGCACTATATCCCCATGTTACTTCACGCTGTGAATGAAGACGAGCCAGATAGGGGTGTCGAATTTTGTGAGTGGGTTGTCAGCATGAGCAACGACAACGAGAATTTTACTAACGTGACTGTATCTTCTCATGAGGCAGTGTTTAAATTAAATATAACTATCGACCGTCGCAAGTGTGTGTGCACTGGGCTAGTCTAATACTTGTGGTCGAGTAAGCAGTTAATCTTCCTTCGATGGCAGTGTGGTGCGGTACGTCTGCCCGAGGCCTTAAAGGTCCGTTTCTCTTTGACAGAAGAGTGACCGGTTGCAGGAAGACGTTGTGTCAGCAGTACACCGACTCTAACCAGATGAGGAATGTTTTGTTTTCCTAGCAGGACGGTCCAACCCTACATTAACATCGTTGTGTGCGGTCGCACCTCAACGTAACATTTGTTGGGAGGTGGATAGAGGAAGTGCTGAGTATCCACCAGATATCCAAATGTAACGCCGTTAGATGCTCGTCTGTTGGGAACTCTGAATAACAACGTGCACGCCACAAAGCCGCGGACACTGGAAGCCACGAGAGACGCGATCGTGACCGCCTTTCAATCCACTACCACGGAAGCCATAACTACTGTGTGTCGTTCTGTTCCAAAGCGCTGCAGGCGATGTCTTGCTGCTGATATGGTCATTTTGAACATTTGGAACTCTTAACATTTGCAAACTCAGAACAATGTAATTTTACCAGGAGTAGTATAAGATTGTCTTTAATTGTTTATCTGTTATTTACGATCTCAGAGCACAAATATTAATTAAGAATTTGAACAGACTGTATTTTTGAACTAAATTAATGAATATTCAGTGTTTCCAAATTTCAAAATAATTTTGTAGCATAAACTTTTTAATATATTAAAAAAAGAATAAAATAATACAAATATAAAATTAGATTTTTAGCCGTGATAAAATATTTGTATTGCACCATATTGTGTTACGATTTCGTGAGTCTTCCAAGGTAAGGTAGGATGGAAACATTGGTGGAGAGTGGCCATTATCATCTCCTAAATAAATTCAGTATGTGTAATTAAGAAACTCGAGAGAGGAAACTTTGTAGGAGCTAATGAACACCGAGAGAAGGATTTCCCCAACTTACGTGACGGCGGTCCACAAACTAGTAACCAGGTAAAAAAATTTCGATTTTAATTGGATGTGGGAGTAATCTGTATGGAAATCTCCTGACTAGATTCAAAACACGTTCAAACACTGCGCGACTGGTGTTGTGTTTGAAGAGGATCTGGAACTAAGTTAAATAAATTTGAGCTCGTCGGAGGTAGGAGAGAGAAGGGGTGAGCGGCTGTAATTATGACGTCAATGAAAGTTGAGCGTGAGATGAAGCAAAACTGCAAGGATTGGTACGGATTACTAGAGCCGGTGGAACTGACATGTCTATAAAATCAGTGCCTGATATCTACTTTGTTTTGAAAAGGGCCAACCATAAGGTATTAAATAATTCACTCTATTACTATACTTTAATAAAGTATAAATAATTTTTTATTTTCCCGATTTTTCAAGATTTTTTTTTCAGTTAGAATAAAAGGAGAAACCATATAATATAAGCCTAATTAAGGAAAATATTAACAATGTACTTTATGAGAAAGGAATATTTTTATAAGCAAAATACTAAAATATTTAATACTTTTCGTGGATTTTACTAGTTGCTATACAAACGGGTAAAAATTGAGGAAATGTTAGGAAAAGTTTCCCATGAAATATATCGTTAGCGAACTGTTTGTTACCAACTCAAAGCATAGCTACAACCAAGAAAATTATATCGCAAAAAATGGAGTCACTTAAAACAACTCGTTCTCATTGTACAAATAAATTAACGCTTACTTACTACAAAAATATAATCAGAACATCTCTCCAAAAGTCTTTCACGCCAATCTATGTAGCAGTGTGTACCGTCCATCAGGAAGTAAGCCGACTACTACTTGAAAACGGCTCTCAAGACCTCGATGTAAAGAGTCGCCCAAATCTCTCCACTGCAATAGATTACAACTACACTCGCTAATACAACACGTACAATACAGGCATTTGTATGTACATATGTCTATATTATATAAATAAAGCTTTTGACATAATATACATCAATAATATAATAAAATAAAACGTAATATAATAAGAAATACAAAATATAATGTAATACTTAATGTAAAAAAAATAACATAAAGAACTCCTGGGTTAAACAAGCAATTTTCGGAATGAAGAAAACAAAATATTACTGAAACGACAATATTTAAAGAGAGGTCATACCTTCAAATGTTTAAGTGGTATTTAGTAAACTTCGATGTGCGCTCCTTTTGTGGCCCTGCACACGTCCAAACGATACTCGATCTCCTCCCACGTTAGTCGCAGCATGTCGGGTGTAATGGCAGCGATTGCAGTGATAATCCGTTGACGCAGCTGGTGAACGTCACGTATCTTCTATACGTACTCCATGTTCTTGACATGTCCCCACAGAAGAACATCCGAGGGGGTAATGTCTGGACTTGCGGTGGCCACGCGATCGGCCCGCCTCTGCCAATCCACCTGTTTGTAATCGAGAGTCTAACGCAGCTCTGACACGGTTTCTGTAATGGCGTGGAGCTCCATTTCGTTGGAAAAAAAAACCAAACCCTTTTCTGCTTCAATGTCGTCCAATTGCGGAAACGCAAAGAGTTATAACATGTCACAGTAAAAATAACCAGTAATTGATTTCTTTGCATATATAAACGGTCCCACAACACGGTAGTACATCAAACCATAGGAAACATTATCCTTCGCTGAGTCGCACTGATGTTCGATGTGGCGGCTCCGGCGCCCAAATGCCGCGGTTATGACGATTCACTGACCCACTCGTACGAAATGTCGATTCATCAGTAAACATAACATGTTTCATGAAATCCTGGTCTCCCTCGTTCTTGTTCAGCATGCAGACAGTGAACAGTTTCAACATGCAGACAGGTTTCAGTTCATGAAAAAGCTGTTAATTGTAGGCCTACAAGCGAAGCATTTTGCGAACCACTTTTTAAACAGTTGACCTCGGAATTCCTTACTGTAAACTGCGGCATGCTAATGACGCTTTTGGACTAGGCGTGCGGGATGCTCGAATTCTTTCCACGCGATCGTCTGACGTCGGCGGCCTCCCGGGCGACGTCCCTTTCAACACACTACCCGTTTCCTTAAACTGCCGTCACCACTGGCGAAGAGTCTTGTCCGGAGGCGCGTTACCGTCATGCTCACGTCGAAAATTGCGTTGAACAGTAACAACGCATTTCGTTTCGATTAACCAAATTACGCACTGTGCTTTCTGCTGCGGCGTCACCATCGTACTGCCGTCCACATTCCTCTAGGTCATGCGGGCATGCCAACCATTGACGCAGACATACACAGTACACGCCAAACAAAACTTGACTATGTCCTGCGTACGCCTGAAGGGACGGAATTCGTCTACATCACTCACTAAATTTATTTTAACTATTTCAAACCCTGGAGTTCTTTTATAAACATCCTGTATAATCAATACATCATAGTGGTATATAGTATGTGGTAGTACTGTACATCATATTCCATCCATAATATATTACAGAGAGCGTGTGTGTGAGAGAGAGGAGTGAAAAAGTATTCATGGGCGTTTAACCGCGAAGTCTTGGTGAAGCGGGGTTTGGATGGAGCCGAGGCGGAATGCAATGGCTTGGAAAACGGGGGTGCCCCGAGAAAACCCGTCAGCCAATGGCAATGACTGCCACGTTTCCCACTTGTGAAACTCCGGATAATTCGTCTGGAAATTAAACAACATTCACCTTGACTTGGAGGGGAGAAGTTCGACTATTATGCCACCGCGGCCCCATTGTATGAGAGAGAAACACGGTGTATGCACAGTACCTATATGTGTAAAAATGTGGGGAAGGTGTTTGGACGAAAATTTTACTGTGCCTCCGTGAATACTTGAAGAAAATAACTACACAGCAGAGGTTATTATAGAAAATAATATATGTTTTAAAAATCTGTTCCTTAATATGAGAATAAAGCATGATTTAATTTGAGTACCGTAGTGATGCAATTTGGGAATTTGAAAAAGACGAAATATTAGTGAAAATATTTTTAAAAAATCCGCGCTGCTAGCTTGCGCTTTCTACTCTGCAGCGCCATCTCTACGAATTTGAAAAAAATTTTCCTTGTATGTTGAGCACGATGAATGTGAGATATACGGATAACCAAGCTTTGATTTGGGAGCTAAATTATCCGCATAAATTAGGAAAGTTAAAAAGGTTGGGTTATACGACTTTCTCGGTTTTGGTTTAAGGTTTTTTATGTTCGCGGTGCTGAAAATCTGGTGGCCGATGCCCTCTCGCGTATGTATGACCCTGAGGATTTTGAGGTCAATGAGACAGGCAATGAGGTGGCGAACTTAAACATTATACAGGAGTTCCCCGAATGTTTGTACATCTCCGAGAGGCTCAAGCTAGTAATGTCTGGCGTAGGCAAGTGAAGGCGAATTAGGCGCCGGGTGTTGCGCTTACTTCCGTAGATAGTAATTGCGTACTGTATTATTTCACGGGAAAGAATGGTCGTGCTAGGGAAATTGTCGTTCCCGAGTCTTTGAAGACGATGATACCCTGTTATTTCCACGACTCTGTGTTTGGAGGGTACTTTGGACTTTGTAAGACATTTCAGAAAATTGACTAACGTTTTACTTGACCTCCATAAAAGGGAAATGTTTCTACATACGTCAGATCGTGCGATGATTGCTAAAAATGTAATCAGGCCCAACAAACCAACGTGTGTCATTCAGTGGTTCAGATTGCCCAGGGTCCGTGGCATGTTGTACATTCAGATATTTTTGGGCCGTTAGTTCGGCCAAAGAAGGTTAGTATTTGTATTCAAATATTATTAAGTTTGTGGTTATTTTGCCTTTTTGTAACACGAAAGCCCCTGGTATTCTTAAGGTTTTGTCTGGTCAGGTTTGGATTGTATTTGGTACCCCTGGAGAGGTAGTTACTGACAATGTTAATTATTTTCAGTCACACGTGTTTAAAAATATGTTTTTCGGCTGGGCTATTTAACGTTTTTCTTATAGTCCTTACTATCCAAAAGTAAACCAGGTTGATAGATTTAACAAAAATTTAAAGGCTATATAATCAAGAGCAGGCTAACTGGGATAAAGATTAAAAATTATTAATTAAAAATTTAATAATGTGTTGGATGATTCTACTGGAGTCCCTCCTTCTCTTCGCTTCCTTGGTTGCCACCTCGCTCACTCACTCCTCAACCTCTGGAATATCCCTCCTTTACTCAGTCCTCTTACTACTGACCATGAGCGCCTGCTGGGCGAGGTCTTCCGTAGGCTCGACGCAGCTAAGCGCGATGTTTCTGCCAGAATGGACCAAGCTAGAGTTCCTGTCCCGTTTAAGACAGGCGACCTGGTCCTAAGTGAAAATTGTGGTTTAGCTGATCTGAGCAGAGACACACATAGGAAGGTTATTCCTAAGTTCATTGGTCCTTTTAAAACTAAGAATTTTTTTGCGAGTAAATAAAGTAATGTGGGTGCACCCAGAGTCAGACCATACTTTTCGTAAAGCACATGTGAGTCAGTTAAAACCTTACATTCAGCGTAAGTAAAGTTTTGTGATTACTGGAAGAGACACTTTAATTATTTGCTGTTTGTAAGCGTATATGTGTTCCCGTTCCCGTTTCCTTTTAATTTTGTTTTACTCCCTCCTGATGCACTGTTTGTTCTTTCCTTTGTTCCACCCGAGCCGCTCCGAACCTTTCTTCGCTGTGGTCATTCCGCGCCACTTTCTCCTGGAGAGATCGACTGGTTCATAGCGAGCTGATGCTTTGCGCCTGTTCTGCTGCGTCGCTGCAACCCGTCATGCAAAAGTGCCCGCGTAAAGGTCTATCTCTCAGGCGCTCTGATGACTGGTGCATACTGGCTGCTCACCAACGGTCTCCGGAGACCTACTCACTCAGAGGAGATGAAGCTCACGGCTGAGATTTTTTTGGCAATTGAGAGATTTATATGTTTCCCAATGAAAATTGACTTCAAGATTGTGGCGTATTCTGTATCTGTCTCTTCGTCTTCGAAATGTCTTACTACGCTTCAAGATTTACGCTTCAAGACTATATGAAGTTTGTATTTGAGTCCTGTATCTTTCTTCTGTGTTTATGTTAATTCTAAGAACTTTGACGAGTTAAGTACCTTGTCGAGTGATGTTCACTGGCCAGGGCACTAATTTAGGGGTAGGGGTTGCGCCACTAACTTGCGCTTTCTACCCTGTGGCGCCATCTGCACTAATGTGGAGTCATCTGCGGCGTGCTCGTGTGCGTACTTGGCTTACTTCTCCGATTTCCTCTCTGGGTCCATTACTCCTTGGATCCCCTCCTCTCGCTTCCCCAACGCATGCGCAATTTGTTACTGTTGATTACGTTAGCGTCGGCGACGATTGCCGGCTGACTACTTCCCTTCTGCACGTCCTAACGTGTACATTATTATTGTGATGTAGCGCAATTCCTCTGGGGCGTCAAATTACGGTGAGTGTTCGTATCCGAGGTTGGCCTGTTTTTAGATTCTGGTGTTTTATTAATTGTGGCATAGCGTGTTTATTCTGGGACGTGCTCTCGAGGAGGTTGGTTTTTCTAAATTATGTTTCGGTTGCTGTTCAAAATTTGGTTTGGTAGTAATTGAAGCGGCTTCACGGCAGCATTTTTCGTATCGTTTTAATGCATTGTGTTTTATTATGTGTCAGTTGTGGATGTTTTTGTTAGCCGCACCGGTTGTTTGAGGTTTTAGTACGTTTCACGGATTTTACACTCTCGGCCCATCGTGCTACGAATTGAGTTTGGTTCAGTACGAGAAATCAACTTGCCCTTTTTTAATATTTTAAAATTGTTTGTGGTTGTATGTAGCGAGGGCTCTGGTTAGGGTCGTTACGACCACCCCTCACTACTTTATATTATGTTTGCTAATTGTTAACCCAGCTTGTATTGAACACTAACGTTATCAGTATTATAAAAATTAGAGATGCTAACTGTACATCGTATCAAAATCATTTGTGCACGGCACAAATTAATCGCTTATTAAAAGGATTACAAAATGCGTGAAAACTGGAGCAAATACTTCAGAAGAGTGATGAAGTATCAATGTGCAATTGAATATTTCGTTTTCCGGAATATTACTGTTTGCCATAACTAGAATAGAACCCACAAAATGGAAATCCATCTGTGATTACTTTTTCTGGATTTATTACTATCCTAGGTGTTTTGATCGCATTATATTTCTGTCAGCGTTTACTTTATTTCTTTTAGTTTTTATGTGTATGTTAATATATGATAAAGGAGGAGGATGGCTTATGGTTACATAACTTTTAGTTACAGATCAGAAAAATTCATTTTATGGAAAATATAATATTGTTTCCAGGGTGTAAAAAACCGTAAAATTATTGCTTTATCCATTCAGGTGAATTTAACCTTCGCATTATTAGCCTATTTTCCTTGGAAAGATAGGCCAATAATATCGGAGGCATGTGTATGTGTGCTTGTTTGTTCGTCTCTCCAAGCAACGTTTAAACCACCGAACATATTGTAATACATTTTGTATGATTAACATGTCACTAACAATCGTCTCGACGGAACCTCTCTTTACAGCTCATCCTCTGTAGTTATAAAACTATGGAATTGCAAAATTATCAGTGTATGAGTATTTTTTAGGCATCCAGAAGAATAATTTTACATAACGATCGTCTACATACCAGCTCGATAACGCAAAAACTAGGCATATCGAATTGCGAAAATTAGACATATCGAATTGCTACAGTACAACCTGTGATGTATGGATTTGCGTATATTGAATTTATGGGAAAATAAAGTGAAATAATTACCCACCCGTGATTACAATCACTTATCTCATTTATCGCACGTACTACACGCATTGTCTGAAGTAATGTTTGGAATAACGCATGTATGCTGGCTGTATCTTGGAGACCATTGAAACTATTATTCATATAATTTCCACCGTTTTAAAGATAATTCCCCGTGTAATACCAAGCAAGGCTTTCGAGATAAATTTCCTGCCTGCGTGTCTGTGTGTGTGTGTCAGCGCGTGTGTGTGTCCGTCTTGACCAATGTTGAACGCGCGAACCGAATTTCAGCAAACTCGGTGCAAATGTAGTACTTAGGAAGGACATCTGACTTATATAGTTTTCAACCATGCAGGGCATTTACTTTAAAAATGGCAGCCTTTTGAAATTTAAAGTGATATGTCGTATCTCAGGAACCATTAAAGAGATTTAAACCAAATTTGTACGATGACAGTGAAACATTATGGCAATGAATTTGAAGATGAATATTGTTGTTGGTTCTCGATTTTAGAATATATTTTGTAAATTACTTAAACAATTCTCGTCAAATTTGGCAAGGAAGTAATACAATATAGGCCACATAAATTTATGCAATTTAAACTGATTAGACATTTATTTTCAAAATGGCGAAAATACAAATATTTTAAGTTTATTTGGTATGTATACCCAAGAATTTGACAAATGTCGGCCAAATTTGGAATGCTGAAAACACGTAGCCACTTTTGTCGGCCATATTGTAAGATTGTTTCATTCGGATAAATAAGGTTTTTATGTCATATCTCAGGAACCAATTCACCGATATTTACCAAATTTGTCAAACAAGTATTACTGCGGTAGTTGATTTAAACTGATAAGTTTTAAGTAGGTCAAACAGTAATTTTCAAAATGGCTGCCATATAGCCATTTTAACATTGTATGATATATGTAGTCCGAAGCATACAATTGAGTTCAACTTGACTATGTAAACTGATACTATAGAAATCAATCCTTCAATGTGTCCGTACAAAATCATTTTTGTCTGCAATTTTATAAAGTAGCGTAACATAACATAACACATATTTATGTAATACCTCTGGGAAAACCAACAGATTGCCACCAAATTTTGCAAAAAAGTAGCACTATGTAAGATATTGTAAATTAGTATGTTCTGAGTTGGTCAGACACTTATTTTCATAATGGTTGTCATATAAAATTTTTTCCTTAGTATATGATATCAACGAAGCTACGGAAAATAATTCAACTTAGACCTTAACTTTGTATGCTGGCAATATATAACCATCAAATTTGTCTATATAGAGCCTCATTTCTCCGTCATTATGAAAGATATTCCCACATAAAAATAGAGTTATTATGTCATATCTTGAGATACTATCAACCGAATCCTACAAAATTGTCAAAGAAGTTGTGCTGTGGCAGGCCATCATAATTTATGTGTTTACGTCTGCCAGACACTTATTCTCAGAATTGCAGCTATAAAAACATTTTAGCATAGTGTGCTATATTTATGAAACTGTGTAACCGCTTTTAACTTAACTTTGTTTACTGCAATTATCTACAATGTGTTTGGGAAACATGTGTACAAACAGACGTGATTCTTGTCCGGAATAGAGGAAAATTGATACAGGACACCCATGGTCCACCTCAAATAATAAGGGCTGTAGAAGCACTTAAAGGCGGAGTGCGACAAGCATATTACGAGGGATATTATGCAAAGTACTTGCGTTAGAGGAACACAAATTGGTATACGAATTAATCAAACCAAGAGCTTGGATAAAAGGAATGTATGGTACGTCGTACATAGCCCCATAAGGTAAACAATAGGGGTTGGCACCCTTTGTGTGCATGCAACATTTACACCGTGAGGTTAACTTGATTGTGGACACCATCAGATGAAGCAGGGCGTCGTAATTATCAAATAAGGCTCCCTAGTTGCAACTCTCTAAGACCAACCTTTCCTGTGTAAAACGCAAATGAAGGTTACAGTAGTAGCAAGGCCATAGTCCTGTAAGTAGGCAACATGTCATGCACCCAGTGGTAAACACATGTTGGTGGTATGATGCACGATGTTATACGTCACAGCCAGTTCCCCTTTCTCCCCCCCTGATCAGTGCAGTTTCCCTCCACGTCTGCCCGAGTGGCCTGTTATTCGCAGCCTGTCTTTGCTTCGATTCACTAGGTCCTGCAGACGTGGACATGGACGAGAACACAAATCCCAAAATGACGGACATGGTCTCGATGTAAGGTGAAGTGAGAGGGAAAGGCACGGCAGCTGCGCGTGTGTACAGCCAAAGATACCTGGCACGATGTCAGCCGAACCACCAGACATTCACATACCTTTCACAGCGACTACGGGAAACAGGCACGTTTCAGCGTCGGTTTGGACCTGGTCGACCGAGAACCGTCCACACTCGGCAGTTTGAAGAGGTGATCTTAGAGAATGTAGCAGACAACGCTTCGACGAGCACCCACGTGATCGCGCGGAGAATGGCTGCATCGAATGGCACAGTATGGTGCATCCTCCATGAACAGCTGTTGTGACCATACCATGTGAGTAGGGTACAAGCAATTTAGCCAGCAGATTATGCCCCTTGGCTAGAATTTTGCCGGTGGTTCATGCAGTAGTGTGCAATTGATACTGATTCCCCGGCGATTGTAATGTTTACAGAAGAACTCACGTTCGCACAGGAAGCTTTCGCAACAGTAGAAATGTCCACATGTGGGACGATTCCAACCCACATGCAACTGTAACGAGAGGCGATCAGTACCGCGTTGGTATAGGCTATTTATGGTAAAAATTACTTCCATAACGCTATTTATTTTAAAAGTTGTTAAAGGATAAAAAAATGGCTGAAATAAAAAGTAACTAGAGCCTCAAAAGTGCTCACTTTACCGTGAACAGCCTATATCAACATATGGGCCGGCATTGTGGAGAACAATGTTAATGGACCTTACTTTCTACTGAACCGTGTATCATGATTTCAACATTATGATATACCGCCGTTCAGATTGTGACAGTTATTGGATGATGTTCCTTTCGCCATCAGAGAACACAAGTGGCTGCAAAACGACGGTGCTCCAACCCATTTCACAATGCTTGTGTGTGACCACCTCAACATAGCGTATCCCACTCGTTGGATAGCACGGGATGGGCCTAGTCTTGGCCACCACGCTCCCCGGACCTTATGCCATTAGACTTCTGGTTGTGGGGATTTCTTAAAGTGTGAGTACGAGACTGCCGTGGCATCTAAATAGGACCAGTTACTGAGGGTCATGGCTGCCTGCGAACAAGTGTGAGAGACACCAGAAGTTTTTCAACGCGTCCGCCAGTCTCTAATACGCCGTATGAACTACTTCGATGACAGTGGAGGAGCACATTTCCAACATTTGTTGTGAAATTGGTTGTGATACGCCACAGGCATAATCTCGTATTATTGCAGTGTCTGTTCTGTTGTGCTGTCAGGCGGTGCCTTCAGAACCGATAACGCACTGCTACGTCATGGTATGTACATGTGTTTACACACATTAGTACAGAGTCACGCTACTGGGCCCATTACGCCATTATAACTACTCACCAGGCCATGTTACTGCTACCACTGAACACGTACTTTGCGATTTAACCGGAAACGTTGGGTCCTACAGAGTTGCTACAAGGGGGCATTTTTTGCTAATTACGATGTCTTGCTGCATGCAATGGTATCCACCATCAATTTGACCTCACGCTGTAACTGTTGCATGCAAAAAATAGTGACAACACCTATTATTAACTTTAAGGGGGTGTGTACGATGTATTTTACCTTTCTTTAATCCAAGAACTTGGTTTAATTAATACGTATAACAATTTGTGTTCCTCTAACGCAAGTACTTTGCGTAATATCCCACGTAATATGCTTGTCGCCCTTCGCCTTGAAGGGCTTCTACAGCCATTATTATCTGAGATGAACCATGGGTGTCCTATAACAATCTTCTTCTTTTCCAATCACGAATCACGTGCCCGAGTTTTTACACATGTTTCCCAAACATGTCGTATAACAATCATCGAATGTGCTAATACATAAAATTTTTGTCCTCCTGTAATGAAGATCGTCACACGAAAAAATTGAGCTTTAATGCCGTATTTCGAAGACTAATCAACAAATTCACACTAAATTATACACGCAAATAATTGCTACAGTAGGGTATACAAACTAACATGTTTCAGGTGCGGTAGGATTTTTTAAATTGCGTAATACAAATAATTTAGGTTACATTGTTATATATATTTAACAATTTAACGAAATTAAACAAAATTTTGTACAATGACAGTATTAATTAGAGGCATTAATTAAATATACATATATTCTATTTTGTCAGCATTTTTGAAAAATAATGCCAAGCGAGATAATGGAACATTTAGCCACATTTATGGAACAATTCAACAAATTTCTGCAAAATTTGGCACACCATCACTGCTACAGGATGTCATGTAAATTCTCATGATTTAAATGGGGTCAAAATAGCGGTCATATAAATATTTGGAATGTTTTTCGTATCTTTTAAACGATATTACCATATTTAACCAAACAGATAATCTGACATCAGCTATTAAAAGCATCGTATACGGAACATCTTATTTTTAGATAATTTTTAAGGTAGCACCAAAAAATAAAATAATGTTTTTTATGTAATATCTCAGGGACTAATCAACCGATTTCCAGCTTTTTTTCACGCATACATTGCTACGGTGAACCATGCAAACTTATGTGTTTTAAGTGGCTCAAATAAATATGTGTAAATATTTCAGGTTAGTATACCCTATCATTCAAAGCAGTTGACTGATTACACCCGTCCGTAATATTGTTGGTTACACGATAGCTTATGACATGAGATTTTCTGGGTTGGAGTTATGGGGAAGGCACGTGTGCATTTGCAATTCTCTCACTACTGTTTCATATATTTTTGGTTTCATCTCTAATACTGTTGCTATCAACAATATATTAAGGTCTTCCTACCATCTGAACTTTTAAGAATTTCATTAAAAATTATTTGCATTTGCTCATTAGCCATATCAGTAATTTGTTGTTAATATCGTATAAAGGTAACTACCAAAACAAACTTCATAAATAAATATTAAAAAATTATGTTAACTACAGCATGCATTATTTCATTTGAATTGTGCAAATAACTTATTTTTAAAATAGTTGTCTCATTGAAAATTTGTTTCTTACAGTTAGGTATATTCCACCAAAAATTTGTATACTGCCATCATCATAGAGACTATTACAAAAAATTATTAATAGATTCTATGTACTATTTTGTAAGATAGTAGCACGTGGTATATCAAGGTACTAATATCATATATTAGAAACCACCGAAACAAAATCTACAAATAAAAATTTCATAATTTCCACTTATGACAACATAAATTAAATAGTTTAAAGTGTACAAATAACTTATTTTTAAACAATTTGTCCCGTTACATTTAATGTTGTATATGTTAACTATAGAATAAATTAAACAGATTTAAACCCAATATAAAACCGTTGACTCTTGATATTGTGTTCATTTAATACACGAATTGATAACTTCTTTAATGTGTCATGTTGGAGGATGTCAAAAAGAATTTAAACTTAAACACAATGTATAAGTAATATTTCTACGCGTTCCCACCACATCTGAAAGCAAAAAGTAATATGGAGGTCACCTTACAGTTTCAAAAGTTTTGAAAGCAGGGGTGTCATAACTGTGGTGCCATATTTCTACCATTGCAATTACTAAGCTAATCGCGGTGTGCAGACGTATGTACAATGTGCACTAAGTTTATTACAACACTGCTCCGTACGTCCGCAATTTTAGTATATGCTAAAACCTAAATACTGTTTTCATATTTTTTTTTGCAAACAGAACTTACTGGACTGATCACAAATAAATCTTGCAAAAACTCCATTCTGCTTAGACATATTTAACACACGTGTTATTTTCCAAATTACTTCCATTCACATGTAGGTGAAATATAGAATTAATTAGTTATATCAGTAACTTCCCGTGAGTTGGAATTTAACACAGGTGTCAATAACTTTTAACAGTCGCTGTTTATAACGAGCAACAGAGAAACAGATTAAATTAAAATGGAAAACGTATTTTTGGATAATGAAAATTTTTATAACACCATCCGTCTAGTAATATTATATTTACACACCAGTGACGCCTTTCTGTGTGTCAGAAAATAACAATAAAGTTAATAACAAGGTATTGTTACAGACTGCAATTCCTTAAAATGTTGTAAAGGAACAACACCAACAACCCGGGGTCAAAGGGTTTTTCATGAAAATATACCGAAAATATTTAGATGTCTCGAGGTCTAAAGTGAGGGAAGCGTCTTTAAGGACATCGGTGCAAGCTAAACTATCAGGTTTATAATTGTTTGCATATTGTATATATATTTATACATTAAAAGATGATGATGTGTATTGTACCACTTTTAAAAATTCTTATTTTCAATTATCCTAAAGTGAATATCCAATATTTTGCCCACCATATATTAGAAAGTATAGAAATCAAAATGTAATTTTTTCTCTATAGTTAGAGGGGTATTGCTAGTTATAGCTGAATGAAATAAAATATAATTTAAAAGTTTTTTTGGTGGCTTGATTATAAAATAATTTTTGTACTATTCTCTCTCGAAATCTGGCTTATTTTTTGCGTGTGGTTATAATTGCTGTTACACAAAACCGTCCATAAAATTATATAGCATATGTTTTCCTTCCATTGACATTTTGTTTGTTTCTGATGTGACATAAAACACTTGGTCCGTATTTGACGTTATGAAAGTGTGCGTGAACATCCAATTTTTCCTTGATACCACCACCAATCAACAGGGCCACTGACGGAGTAGAATGACAATAAGCGTTTTGTGACTTATATACTACGTTTTCTTGTGTTCGCACAAACTGCTAGTAGTTATCGTCCTTAGCAAGAATACTTCAAATGTATTATGAACTTAAATTAACGGTTTGGATCAGCGACATCAGAATTACTGATGGTGAAGATATGTTGAATTTTTTTTAAATATAAATGAAATGTTACAACATTAAGTAGATAACCATTGAGAAACTAGTGTAACTGAGACTATGAAGCAATCTTCAGGCTGTTCAGTAGCTTAATTTTATAATAATTATTGACATTTCTTATAATGCCGCTAGTGTTTTTACTGACATAAGTTTATTGCACAAAATATATAAAAAGAAACTCAGGATTAACTTTCATTTTGCAATATACTGCTGTGGAGGCACAGAAAAGCAAAGCCTTTAGACAAATGACAAAGGCAAGGCCATAATTCAAAAGGTTTACTTCTTATATACTTTAATTAACTGTAACTAATTGCTACAGGAAATTTAATTTATTGCTTCTTAAATCTTTTATATCTCCTATTTTACAGTCCGTTGTTACCAGATTCCTCGCAAGCAGCGTCGCGAAATAAATTACAGCATTGCTAGAGACGAATTTTCTCGTGGGACGTCGGGACACAAAGCAAGGTGGGCAATTAGCAGAATTCAGGAGAAGCACCAATTAAAAGAGGCTGCAGTACGTTCTCAGTGCAATTCATTCCCCCGAGACGGCAAAATAATTACCGTAAGGATTTACTGAAGGCCGCTTCTTCTTGGCGGGACTCATGAAATTCAATTATAACAGCAGAAGTGTTTCATTTTGAACAAGAGAGCAAATTACTCGAGTTCTCGCTGGTAATTACTCGTAAGAAGGTTAAAAGGAAATTCATAGATTATTTATTTATTAATAATTAACACATACATCTGGGAGAGTAGTCAACAAAGAAAATTATCACCTGTTCCTTCTTTTGTTAACCGTTATGCCTCAGACTTAACAATTCTGTGAACCAATAGTGAAGTATTCTGAGCCACACATCAAGTGAATGGAATAAATGATGACAAAACTATTCGATTATCTCATAAAATAATTGCAAATCCTTATATTTTCTTGATTGATTACGTATGAATCACATTCAGTATGATTGAATTCAGAATAGTTATAAGTTCAATATCACTATCACGTATGATCTAATCATTGATTTCCTATATTTAGTAAAAAAATAATTATAAAGGTTATAAAGGCATTTAAATAAAAAGTAATTGATTGTAGTAGGTGCTATTCTTCTATAAATTCAGTAATGTGTCCCACTAGGTTTGTTTGTCGGACAGTTTGTTTATTAAAAAGCAATATAAATATTTTTTAAAACAGTAGTGTTTAATTCGGTTGTATAGTCCTTTTGTCCAGCATCTAATAGGTATCTACTGTTTATTTATATTTATTTTTCTGGTGTTTTTGACTGCCTATGATCAGCAACAAGGCCTTAGTAACGAAACACTTTATTGGGCAATTGTAAAGGAATCGACCGGGGCCTATACTAAGAACTGCCCCAGCATTCTACTGTAGTGAGACCGTGGATGTACCAGGAATCGGACCTAGCTCCTTTCGAATGCGAATGCGTATGCGAGTCCCAAAACAAGGAAGGTTCGTGACTGAATGCACGATGCTACAGTAGCGTATTGATGCCAGATACCATAGAGCGTATGCCGAAACCCATTTATATTCACATCCCGCTTACACTTTCAATAAATGAAGAATTTTTTTGTCTATTTGATTCTCTTAAAATTGGAGTGTGGCTTTCTATTTTGTAGGTGTTTTGTGGTATAAATTTGTAGAATTTACCGATAAAGGAAAAAAAAATTACCTTTCAAGAGCATTTGAGAAATATCTCAGGAAACCCTATGTTTAAAAAAAGGGTTGGGGGGAGGGACGAACGGTGGTGTGGTGGTCATATCACTCCCCTCCCACTCCCGCGAAGTCGTACCGGGTTAGATTCACAGGATTTTAGCATGTGGGAATCATGCCGGACGTTGCCGCTGGGTGGCGGGTTTTCTTGGGGATATCCTGTTTCCCTCGCCCTTGAATTTTGGCACTGCTCCATTCTCACCTCATTTCACCCTCATCAGCTCTCAAGACCTCGTTGTTAAGAGCCGCCCAAATCTCTCAACTCAATTCGATATCTCCTGTGTCGTACATAACCATATTTTTCGTTTCGTATGCTCACCTTTCTTTGCCTTTGTCGAATGGATCTATTTTTGCATATCTCCATTAGAATCATATTTTAAATTTCATTAATATCATACTATTCACATTCAGCATTCAGCTAGCTGAGTGACGAGTCTTTGGACAGTGCAGTTTTGGTATCCTGGACTACATTTTCATTATCCATGCAAGAACCTGCTACGATTCTGGGGTCGAATGACCGCTCGCACGGTGACAAGATGCTATCAGGAGTTATTGCTGTAAACGGCGATGAAGAAAGTACATGACATATTTTACCTAATGAAGGACCCGCAGCCCAACTTATTTGTGTGTCTGTGCAGATTACCATTTCGTGAAAAGTATTTGCCAAATTTATCGCGCTTACGTGAGCCGCGATATGTATTTTTTTCATATTTACTAGTGGCGACAGTAGCGAAGTGGGTACCGAGGTACCGCCTTTGCAATAGAGATCGATGGAGGATTTATAAATTATATTGAATTTCAATTTTTAGTATTATAAATTATAAGGTAATATATGACGCCAAAGTTTCTCTGGTTTAATCAAGCACTCCAAATTTTGGCAGAGTATTTAATGTGATGGAAAATAATGTATGTGAAATTACGTTCATACTTGATAGTACCCCGCGAACTTCTAAAATGGAATAGTCGAACATAAATAACTTACCGTACAGAATGAGAAAAATGAAAAATACCACGGAAGATTGTGGGTTGGTTGGTGTCCGCGGGAAGGGGGGTTG
>NQII01001208.1:241386-257193 GCA_002778355.1 Clitarchus hookeri
GGGGGGTGACGGAGATCCTCCTCCTGTCGAATACGGCAATAATGCTGATGTGGCACTGCTTTTGGCCACACAGTAAATATTTTCCCCACCAAGGTTCTGAAACTAATGGACAATGGTGGTAGCGGGTAAATGTAATTGAGCTTTAAATAGTAATAGGAGCGAAAACGAATAATTGGTTAGACTACAGTTGGTTGGTAGGGGATGAAAGGGAGCAAAATAAATAAACCATGAAAATCTGGCAAAATTGATGGAGAAAGTGTGTTATCTTAAGGAGATCTGTGGGTATAGAGCAACGGTCGGCAACAGGTGGACTGCGGTCCACATCCGGACCGTGGAAGGTCGAAGCCTGGACCGCCAAAAATTTTCAATTTGAATAAGTAATTTATGAATATTTACATATAATAGACACGTTTAAGCGATAGCCTTATTAATGTTTCTTATATTTTTCAAGTAATAGCACGATTAATTCGATTTTTTAATAGTGATGCATAGTTGCTTTGATTTGAAACGCAATATACTGCGTTGGAGCGCAGGCGAGACTGTGAGAAGGAGTAAACTGACCGGCTGCGTTGGTGCGCATGCGTGAGGATTCGTCTGGGAGGGAGTGGATTTCTTGTTGTTATTGTCATGTGCTAAAATAACGTTTTGTGAATCAATATGGATCCTAAACAGCGTAAAGTTGACAGTGAAAATAGGAAGTTTCTGGCTGAGTGGACAGAGCAATATTGTTTTACGCTGCCTGATAGGCCTACAGCTGTTCTTGTTTGCCTCATACGCAACGAAACTGTCGCTATTGTTAAAAGTGCCAATTTAAAGCGACACTACGAAACAACTCATCAGCAGTTCCATAAAAACTTTCCTCTTGGCAGTAAAGCTCGTCAAGAAAAACTCCAGGTATATCTCACTTCTTACAAAAAAAGCACGGTCTTACTAGTCCGCTGTATGAGCGAGCAAGAAAAATCAGTAGAAGCGGCGTTGCGTGTCTGCTGGACGCTTAATAAACACCAGAAGCCGTTTTCAGACTCTGAGATAGGAAAATAATGTATGTTGGAAGTGGCCACATCACTTTTTGAAGAGAATAAGGACGTATTAGCCGCAATTCAAAGTATTCCATTGTCGGCAAGAAGCAATACAAGAAGAACCGAAATTTTGGCTGCTGACAACAAAAAAAGTTTGCTTGAACTTCTGCAGAAGGCGTCTTGCTACGCCATAGCACTTGATGAGTCGTGTGACATTGTTGATGATGAACAAATATCTATTTTTGTTAGATATTTTGATATTGAGAGTAAAGTATTCAGGGAAGAATTGCTAGCAATATTGCCGTGTAAAGGCAAGACTCGTGGAGAAGATTTACTTTTGACAATTTCATGACAAAATCAAACATCAGTTATGATAAAATAATGTCCCTTTCAACTGACGGGGGCCCAGCGATGATGGGTACAGAAAAAGGATTAGTAAAGAGAATCAAGGATAAAAATGCTGGGCTACTATATTATCAATGCATAATTCACCATACAGCCCTTTGTGGAAAACTTAGTGCTACTCTGAAAGAAGTAATGGACAACTTGGTCAAGTTGATCAATTTTATGAGGTCTCGTTATGCTCTTCAGCACCGACAATTCAAGGAGTTTCTATCTGAATGTGATTCAGAGTATTCTGACTTACTGCAACACAACAATGTTCGTTGGCTTAGTAAAGATCAAGTTATTGAACGTTTCTGGCAAATAAAAGAACAAGTGACCTCCTTCTTAGTCAACTTGGGTACACAGGGCAAGGAGCACTTGGGGTTCCTATCAAACGAGGGCAATATGTTAGCTGTGGCTTTCCTGAAAGACATTCTGAAATATTTAAATGCGCTCAACACCGAGTTACAAGGAAATGGGAAATTAATATGTGATCTGATACAAAGTGTGTCTGCTTTTCGTCGCAAGCTGGATATCTTTGAAAAAGATATTGCAAATCAAGAATTTATTCATTTTCCAACAATTCTTGAATATAAAAAGAAGAATTCCGAAATACACACTGCAGTATTCCTAAGTTTTATGTCAGATCTTGGGAAGGAATTTGAAGCAAGATTCCAAGACTTTGCAGAGATAGGTAAGTTGTCTCAATTATTTAAATCGCCTTATGAAGTTGCTCCAGCTGCAGAATGGACTGATGTGGCTGCGAAGTTGTTCAGTCTTGAAACACCTTTACTTCAAATGGAGATAATTGACTTGCAAGAATATATTTCCTTGCAAATGTATAAAACTGCATCCCCTGAAGAATTTTGGGGCAAACATGTAGAAACGTATGAAACTTGCAGAAAACTAGCGATTAACCTGGCTACTATGTTCGGCTCCACATATGTTGTGAAACAACTTTCTCCAAAATGAATTTTTTGAAGAACAAATATCGTTCGAGATTAACGGACGCCCACCTTGAAGACACTCTTCGCATTAGCTGTTCGCCATGTGAACTAAACTATAAAAAACTGGCTCAAGAACGCAAGTGTAATTTTTCGCATTAATTTCTCAACGAAGGCGTGCCTTTTCTCTTTATTGTAATGCAATTATGTGTATGTAAAAATAAAAATTTAAAAGTTATAAGTACTTATGTGTTTTTTTCTCTGCACCTCGATAACATTTTTCAAAAGTATTCGGACCCCACTTGAAAATACTTGCCGACCCCTGGTATAGAGGAACAGGGTGGAGAGAAGTTGTGAGTATATGGCGAGAATGGGGTGATGGGGAAGGGGCTGTTTGTGATATAAAACCAATACATGTGGTGGGGTTAGGGTAGTTGTGCGTGTGTTAATTAAAGAGCAAATAAAAATTTGCATGGTGTAGGTGAGCGGGTAGGTGGTTGTGTGTAACATAAACCAATAAAATATAGCGGTGGCATGATAGGGGGGCGGGTGTAAAGTAAAACTGATGAGATTTTAGAGGAGTTCGAACTATGGTAATTGGTGAAGGGAGGTCAATTACTATATAGTGGCGGGGAAGATGGTTGGGGTCAGTCGTCTGTTAGTCGTCATACCAAGAATCAAGCCTTCCATTAAATTATAAAGTAAATTCAATTAAAAACTGGCAATATCACATAGAACACATAGAACTAATTTTAAGGCCAGTATGCATTAAGCTTGGAATGGCAAAAAAAAAAANATTTGCCATTTTTGTTTCAAGCCCCGGACTTCCTGCAGGCAAATCTTTAAACTTTACTGCAAAACTTTCCAAAAGTTTCCGAAACCTTAAAAAATTTGTCAAGTTTTCAACATTTTAAATTTTATTTTTTTTATTTGTATATACTTTAAATTAATTTTTTAGGAGAGGGTTGCATTCAAATAAATTTCAAGGTCAAGCCCGTGTAACACTCCCTCCTCCATAAGTTTGTTCGTCCCGAACAGACACTCCGACATCTGGATCTTCGTATATCACCAGTCGGTCAATGTGTACAACCTTAGAATTTTCTTTCAAGGAGTCCCGGTGACAGATCTGAAAGAAAGTATCACTTACTAGCACCAAACTTTGGTAAGGGCCTTCCCAACATCCTTGGCACTGAGATGTGTTACCTCGAAGGCGTTTCCTTTCATAGAGCCACTCCACTCTAGCCATCCTTCCCTAAATGCATGGCCAGCAACTATCGGACCACATCAAGTGTTCCTCGTGACGCCAATTTACACTGGGATATGTTCGTCTCCTGCCTTCCCGAAGATGCATATGTGCATCTTCGTCTGTTAACTGGGCTTCTTTCATTGCATCACATGCATTAACTGCGGGGTGACTTCTTAGGCGGTTCGACACTTGCATCCTTGTTCTTCTTATCACCATAGAGCGATCTATCCCCGTTCCCTCAAATTTGATGTTGCCATAAGTTTAGATGGGCCTGTGATTTGGATAGTCATTACTGTGTATGTCAGTTCCAATTGTTTGTGCAGTTGTCCTTTTGCGAGTTCCTCGATGACTAGTCTCGGTAGGCATCCCTGGACACCAGGCTTTTAAGTGTCCATCCTTTTCACAGTTCCAGCATTCTTGGCGCCTCCGTTGGTGAAGGACAGGCATCGTAGCCTCTACAAAGTTGAAGAGTTTCCCTACTGCCATCTTCAGTCTTCTTAACAAGCTCTCGGCCCTACTCATGCCTGGCTGCTGGAACCTGCAGTTCCTTTGCATGCATTGGATTCTCAAGTGTCTTGTCCAGCCATACTCCCAACATTCCCGACTCTTAGGTGGACAAAAACTGGGTTCCCTAGTGCAGACTCTGGCAGCAATGCCTCTCATTGTTGTCTCAAACTTCGTCAAGACGTCCGGGATGCTATCTCCATTGTTGTCATTGTACAGGGCAGCTGCCTGTACTGCATGCTGGAACATTGGCTCTTGCTTCGCTGATTCCACCTCCAATGCTCTCGTCAGGGTATCCTGCATGCTGTGTGGCAATACCAGGCGTACAGCTCGGCGCACATCCGGATCAGCAATAACATACGAAAAAGTCGATTACGATGATGTCATGTGCCTCCTCGGTGCAACCCTCCAGCCACATGTGGGCAAGCTGCATGTTGTCCTGCCACAACTCCTGCAGTGGTTCCCCTGGTCACTGGGTGTGGCTTCACAGTTGGGCATGGTGGGCATGTCGCAGGTATCGGTCACCGAATCACAGCTCCAAGGCCGACACCAATGTGGAGTACTCCAGTCAATGTCGTTTCGGCAAGGACTACAGTATGCTCAGTGCAGGTCCCCACAGTACAAACGCCAGGTAGTACACTCGCTGTTCATCAGTCCAGCCTTTCAGGGTGGCAACGATCTCGAACTGGTGCTAGTATTCGCTCCAAGGTGCCTGTCCATGGTAGGGGCGGGCTTTATTGTGATGCCTTTATCCACCCCTGGCTGAGGCATACCCATACTGCAGAAATGCTCCTCCTCCCCTGTGATGGCGGCCCTGGCAGCGACGTCTACCTTCTCCTCGCAGCCTACATTCGTCAGCTCGGTGGGGTTCGATCTCAGCTCCTCCTCAGCCACTGTATGTCTTCTCCCCTGCTGCTGCAGGAGTTATTGCCATTCCTTCTTGAGGACTTTCACCTTCTGGTCTACCTTACTCTCGACGCTGTTCATTCTTTAATTCACACTATCAATTATCTCGTCTGCACAGTCTATTTTGTTTAATAATTCGCTAATACCCGCTACCTTTTGTTCCACATTTTCGGTCACACTGTCTATTCTCTTATCTATATTTTCAACCACAACACTAACATCTTGTGTTATCTTATTTCCATTTTCATTTTCACTACTTACAAATTTCCTTACATTACTAATTTAGTTATTTACCCTATCTATTTTGCTATTTATTTGACCAGTTAGAATTTCGATCAAAGATCAGATTTCTTCTATGTCTGCCGAAATTTTCCTAGAAGCATTCACAATTTCTTAATAATTCCTAGGCCTATTACTACAACTATAATTATATTTACAAAATTATCATACAAGTAAATATCCTACTTTTATATTAATAAATATAATTTTACTTGTTTATTTTTTAAAAATAAAATGCTTACATCCCACTTCTAACATATTACATTTTCTCAAAGTCAGTGTGCTGAACCAGGTTCGTTAAGAAATGGAGGTGTTAATTAAATAAAAGACTTAATTATAATTTCCTAATTTATTTACAATAATTGTAAAGAAAATACTCTTGTCTCATTATATCACAATAAATTAATATTTCTTGCTATTTACAATGAATAATTTTGATTAGTACAATTTCTAAATACCGCAAATATATCAATTTAAGTAATTAACTAAAATCATACCAAATACACAGTCCAATAAAACCTATTGAATTACTTTATAAATAATATGTCCATGTTTGACAGTTCCAATATTTAAAATAATGTCCGTATCAAATGTTCTCACAGTCCCACCTCAGTTCAGTCCAGGTCCCACCAGTTCGGAATGTTCTAGAGTTCCCCGAGCGTCCTCGTGCACAGTAGCCTTTACTCGACGCATTTCACTCTCTCTCATTCGATCACATCACAAATACCTCGTCTGCCATCGTCTCGCAATCTCCCGTCGTCATCCATCCTCTTCACCTTTGTCCCTCGCCGCACTCGATTTCGCATGAATTACCGCACTGAGCAAAATAATCCTACTAACAGACTGTCGATGGTCCAGCTGCGGCTTCTGTTTATAGAGTGGTAGGCCATCGCTCAGAAATTTCTCTAAATACTGCGTTGCGCCAAGTGTCCTAGTTCTCAGAAAATACTTGTGCATCCTTTAAAGTCGTCGGCTTTCCCGGAAGGGGGTGAAGGGCGATGGGATGGCAGCCAGGTCCAGCTGTCATTCACTCCCAGCTGCCCGACGATGGGACCGCGAGTGGGTCTGCCTGGGGAGGGAAGGGTCGAGGTGGGTCACCTCCCTCCCCCAAGAGCCTGACTGCGCATGGAGCTCGCATCTAATGCGAGCGTCAGAATGTAACAATAGCTTGTAAAAAAAACACGCACCTCCTTAGCCTTGCAGCCCTCCACGGAGTTATCGGATATTGGTGTATTTATTATTATTGTTTATAGTCTTAAGGATAATTAACAAAACTAATTTCAAATCGACTGCCACAACGTAATATGGGATGCAGGGCCAGTGGTGACAAAAGCATACAAGGGGTAAGGGGTCGGACTTCCACATGCCCCAGTCCACACATAATGGAATGTAGGAACCTCAGCATAGTCCAAGTCATGATGGGCAATCATTCACTGGGTGCATTAGTCAAATAGACACAAGCACAAGACAGACAATCACCAATCAGGTAGGTCACTTATATAAAAGAGACCACCAAGCTATTCAGCTTCGGAAAAACCTCTTATTATGTACCTGGATACATTTATTCCGCATCTGGTGGGCACGAGGTCCGGTGAGGCTAAGATACTTGCTGAAGAGACTCGAAGAGCCTTGACAATCGACTGCGCATTATCATGGTTTAAGATGGTACTTTAGTTTCAGTGGCGTTGCCCCACCTGGGCCTGCCTTCTCTTTGTCTGCGGCGAGACAAAGGCAGGTAGCGCCCTCCTTCCTCTGACATCAGCGCCCATTCTGGAGCAGGCAGTCCTGGCAACAAGGTAATATATTTAGGTTAGGAGAAGGATCGCCAGGAAGTTGTTCTTTTGAAGTTAGGACACACTCTCTACCTTAAAAATATTTCTGCTACACTTATTGTATAAAACCATCGTAAGAATATTTTATGTAATTACAAATAGTGACATATGCTTTTTAAAACAATATGTAGTATGGTCCTGAACTACAGTTCCATACGCTCTGAGGTGATTCCCCATGAGATATGGGAAAGAAAACATTACACAAGCAATATCGTACAGTAACTCGTAAGGGAGGTAGCCACCCTTGAAAATCGATATTTAAATTGGTTCTACATTATGTAGGCTTATATGTGAGGATCTGCGACTTTGAGGACAAGCTAGACTTAAAACTCATGTATGCTCGAGTGCCATATTTAAATAGATGGAAGTTTATTACAAATTTATAGAGAACTCTGAGTAATTAATAAACTGAAACTGAAACAGGCATCAAATACCGGGCTGCTCGAACTGGGGCAAAATTGCTTACTCACTGGTGAAGCAACTAATGATTTACTAGATAAGGCACCAGTAAAAAAAAAAGACTGTGTAGTATAGAATGCAGATAATTGAATCAACAACATTCGTCTATCCGTAGTCATGACCATTCTTAAACAACGGTAATTGCTGAATTGCAGAAATAAGTAATTAATAGTAAATAATTTAATAAATAAAACTTATATACGCATTAAAAATTTAAGTATAGCCAGCTTATTGCAATTTTTTGTATTATGTACGCATACATTTAAAACCAATGCTTGAAATAGGATCTTGTTATATTAAACATAATGACATGTTATTGAATAAAAATTACCACTGCAAAACGAAATAAGTTTTAAAAAATTGGCCTTTCTTCTGGAGAATTGACAGTTCACTCGGCAATTGTTGAAGTACTGTCACTACTTCAGCGTTAATATGGCTTCATTCTATGCTAATAAATTTTCTTACCTAATGCCTTTACACATAATCTTCTAAGTAACAATTTAGGCATTTCTAAGTTATGAAGGTCTCTGTCCTGGCTAACATAAATACAAAAAAAAATTGCGAATTTAACACTCCAGCAGCTTTCAAAGATGTCGTTGAGTTGTTCCTTCACACTTTTCTTGGAAAACATTTTTCTACAAAATATAACGGGTAATTCGCAACCAAAAACATACATAACTCTGGTAGCGGACATCAGCTTCACTTAGCAATAACACTAACATTTGTGAAAAATGCAACACCAAGAAGGATAAATGTGATTGGAATGAACTTTGTACCTCATATAATGTACAAAATTGATTGGTATTACAGAACTGTACATTATCTCTGTCCTTGAGAATTCATTATGGTGTAAAGCTCACATGTGCTGGAATCAGAGCCTCTAAACGTCGTGGTCTGGAATCAAAGAGAACCTGGATATGTTCCTGAGGAATATCCCTCCACGTGGTTTGTGTGCGAGTCCACAAAGAATCAACTATGGTTGCTGGAGGACCGTGACGAACAAATCGCCGACCAACCATATCCAAGACATGTTTGATATGCGACATGTTAGGCAAACGTGCAGACGAGGGAAGTAGTGGTACCCATTGTTTATTGAAGAAGGCTTGCACATTTTTCACCACATGTGACTGGGCATTGTCCTGCTGAAATATGGCATGTGGAGTTGCCTGAAGGAGGTGCAGTACCTCGGGCTCTTAAACCTCCCTAATTTAGCGGTTGCTGTTCAGATTACCCTCAATGCGTAGGAATGTTGTATCCAATGGCACCCCAAACCATCACACTTGGAGTTTGTCCGCTATTCCGCTCCACATTGCAGGCTGCCAGATTGCGGTCACCAAGGTAGCGTCTAACACGTATGTGGCCATCACTGTAGAAGAGGTTGAAGCGGGACTCATCCGAAAACACTACATTTTGCCACTCAGCACGCCATCGACGGCGTTCTTGTGCCCATTGCAGTATGAGGCGTTTGTAGTTTCTGGAAAATGAACGCTGACAATGGCATACGTGCCACCAGTCCAGCCAGCAGCAGACAGTGTCGAGCCGTCGACGCAGACAGGTACACACCCGTTGCAGTGCTTCAGTGTCTAGCCAATACCATGGACGAGGCTGTACGGTGCGTTACGGCAATGCGGACAAGATGGTAGCTATCCCATGCATTGCGTAGTCCATTACCCGCTCGTCGCTGCGTACGAACCTATTCTATACACTGGTTCCACACACGCATCACTGTCGTAGCAACATACACTGTACGAGTCGAAATGTTACGGGAATGACAAACCCGTTTCCCGGAGACCGATCATTCTGCCCCGTTCGAACTCACTCACTTGCTGATATGGTGCCCTTTGACGTCGACGAGACATATTGGCACTTGCTTTCACTTCGTTTGACGGCTCTTCACTTACTGAGCTTGGCGTAACACTGACCTTTCTGATCACACAAGATAGAGCGCTGCTCGGCCTAAGTGTACGCCATCTCTGTGCAATCGTTATCACTTCTTGCTGGTACACTGTTCTACACATTCTTTGAGTTTGGATTTATTCGGGTCATTCTTTCTGGATGTTGCAATTTTCAGAAACAATAGTTTAGAGAGATTTATTCACATTGCATTTAACAAAGGGTTATTGCGATTCCGAACCATAAACCCTTGTTTATCACATTATCTATTTACATCTCTTACAATCCTGACCTAACGGCAAAAATGATAAAATTGTTATTTCATGTGCTAACTATTGTTAAACATACTGGATCTATCAGTATTTCATTTATCAATACTTAGAAAAAGCATTTTGCCATTTTAAATGTTTGTTGAAACAGCCCCATTAAAATTGATAGTAAACGCTACAATCTGTTCCAGTGAATGAATCAAAATGAAAATAGCAAACAATCTCGTTTCGTTCTATCAAGAAAATAATGAATGTGGAACTGACTGACTTTATCTGTTGTTAAAAAAAAGTCTGAAATCGTGTCGTTTTTCATCTACATCGTGATTGATAGCATAACATTATATAATTGTAAAAAATATCAAGGTCAAGGACAACTGTCATAGAATTTCCAAGCATTAGCTACACCCATGCGGATTTCTTTCTGCATGTGAACTCAGTAAGGTGTGCCCTGACACATGTTTGTACCTAACGGTTAAAAGATAAAGGCAGGTGGAATAGGAAATTAAACTTGAAAAACGCGGGCTTTTAGAAGTTTCTAACAACTTATCTTCAACGCGGGTCACATAAATTCTTCCCTTCTCTTTCTTAAACTCGCAGTTTAGCCGGGCCCTTGAGCGCTTTAAAATACCTCCTCGGATGGGCACGGGGTGCGCTAGCAGCGGGAGTCGACAGCTGTGGCTAAGTGCTGCTAACATAACGGGCGGGAACCTGGCACAATGCTGCCAACACTCGCCACTAACGAGCAATCTATCCCTCGTCCCTGCTGATCGGTAAGCTCCCTTCTCCATATAGCCACTCGCCTCACATTATGAAAACTGTGTTTGCTGGAAGAGCTTGCAAAAAAGTGACTGTTAACTGGCTACTCTATAACTGCAAGTGTTATAAAAATTGGAAAACATTTGGAGTGAAGCTTTATAATCTCGTTATTATTTATCCACTGTAGTTTCATTTTGTAGTTGTTAATTTCAAGTTCTCAAATGGCTAATACATTTTGAAAACACCAGTTAATGGTAAAAATTAAGGAATTGGTTAAAATTGTATTGGAAAACCACGCAAGACAATCGAACCCAATGCGATATATTGGGATCAAACGTACGACTTATGAATGCGATCCGTATATGATACTGCATTACAAAACCGGTTTTATTTCTATATAAAAATTTCAGGATGAAATTAATTTCTGTAAATTTGTTTACCATATGGTTGGGCGAATTTTTTCTCCGCCCGTAGTAGTTGTGCGCACGATAAACATGAAGAGATAAAATTATTATTATTATTTTAGCAGTAAGGGAGTCCTGAGTGATAATTTAGGTGAAGTCGTCGTCACACAAGGAAACGGCATTCTACAAGAAAAAATCGCCAGGTGTCTACATGGCACATTCAAAGCCGTCCTCCGCTCAGATTATTTCGTGAAAAAATTACTCTATGTACTCATAATTAAACATGTTTTGAATTATGATGATTTTATTCAGTGTCTTTAATGTACCAGAATAGTAAAAAGGTGAGCGTATGTGTGTATATGTATATACATATGCATGTAAATAGCTTAAACAAAAATACTGCCTGTCCCAAATTAATAGTTATACTATTTGAATGTGAATAAAAGAGAAACTATTAAATATAATATGATGGGACTGCTTGTATTTAACTATATAAGGACAATGTATGGTGTGTGTATTTGTTGAGAACAGTTACAAATATTCAAAATATTTGTCAACAGCAGCAAAACACCTTTACACGCTTGAGAACATGACGACCAACAGTAGATACCGTTTATATGGCATGGCTATACAGGGAGTCCCAATCGAGTCACTATTGGTATCCAGTGCCCTTGGCTTTGTGGTGTACACTGGGTTTTTTTACAGTATTCCTCACAGGTAAAATCTAACAATATTAGATCTGGAGATTTGATGGGAAACTCAACAGTACATCGTCGACCTGCCCACCTCCCAACACGTGTTTAATCCAGGAGGTTAATACATCTCGATGGTAACGTGGCGCTGCACCACTCTGCTGGAAAAAGCAATCGTCATTTGGGCAGAGTTGGTGAACAGCTGGCACGATGTACTCCTGGAACATGGCACAGAAACTCTCACCTGTCACTGCTCTGTCAAAGAAGAATTGCCCCCACATTTCGTTTGGCAGACATACAGTACCACGACATTAACTCAGGAAGATTAACTGCTTGCTCTAGTACTATGGATTTTCTCTGCGGATTTTCATCAGCCAATAGGCCTAAACATATTTTTGGCGGTTTACAATTCCTTTCAGTTAGAATATTGCCCTAACGGATCTGACAATGATGTGGGTAAAATGTTGGTTGTCGTGGCACATGTTCACAATCCACTCACCAATCTGGACCATTGTACTAAGAAAGAGAAGGTACCGGCGTGCGCATCTGCCCCTACACTAGCGCTGGGATTCTGACGTCATCTGGTGGTCAGGGTGGCAGGCTGGTAGGGAGCCAGGCTGCACGTGTTCACCAGAGAGCTGACCGTCCTCAGCCTTTGTGTGTCAATATCTGACCACACGCGGAATAGGCTTGTAAGACCTCAGTGCTCCAGTATACAAATAATACTTATTAATTCTACTGTATTATTATTTCGCGTTTTAAGGAATAACGAGAGCAGATTCGATGCGCATCTTTGCAAAATTCTAGTTATCGTGTAGTACTACGTCGAGTTTCCATGTAATAATAGCAGTAAACAGAAAAAAATATATACGAAAGTTGGTATATTGCTGCCGACGACTGACAAAGTCAATGACATAAACGGTAAGAATGTACATAAATATTATTTCCAAGAGTAAATATTACAACTATTTTGATAAGACTGAGCACTTGTTTATATATTTTGCTTGTCTCACAAAACGAGTGCCGAGAAGAGCACTTTTACAAGAGTATGCAAGAGAAAAGGTTGGATTATTCTCCAAGGAAAACATGGAAAAAAAAGTTACAGATATAACTAATGAGCCTACTTTCCTCAACATGAGCGCTTCAATTAATTTTTAAACAATTTCTTAAAAGTTCAGTTTGTGGGTATGACTTGCCGTCTCGTTGAAAGCAATATCATTAGAGATGAAACCAGACAGTAGTGAGAAAATTACAAATACACACGTACCTTACACGGGACTCTAACCCAGAAAAGCTCGTACCATAAGCTAGTGTGCAATCAACTTTATTACGGAGGTCTGATTCGAGCATCAACTTCGAATTTGATCAGTCTAATGTTTTGACTGAGAGGATTTCATAACCTAAAATATTTACAGGGATATCATATGGAAAATAAGTGACTGAGCAACTTTAAACATGTAAGTTTAAATTGCCTTACTTACCGCTACTTGTGATGTAAATTATTTGAAAATTGGTTGATTGGTACCCGAAATATGGTATAAAACCTTCATATTTTTCACGGAGGACAAAAAGTTATGTATTAGCATATTCGATGATTGTATGACATAAAAACCTTATTTAATCATGTTGCGCTATATTACATAATGGCTGACAAAAATGGCTGTGTGTTGGAATATATGATGCTTGTTATAGGTACCTTTAACATACAAAAATTGGTCGATATTTGTTAAATGTTATAGTATATGTACCAAATAAACTTAAAACATTTGTATGCACGCCATTTTGAAAATAAGTACCCTTTAAATTTAAATCACTTACGTTTACCTGACCTGTCACAGTATTACTTACATACAAATTCGGTGAGAATTGCTTTGATAGTTTTCGAGGTTAAATGCAGTATCTCTATTTTTCATTTGGTGCTATATTTAAAAATGTCTGAATAACAGTATAATCTTAAAATTTAATGCTTATAGGATGCTCAGCAAGAAAAAAAAATTAGGTATAAATCGGTTTAATGGTTCCCTAGATATGGCATATCATTCCAAATATTAAAATACCCGCCATTTTTAAAGGGTCTGACATCGTCGGAAACTGTTAAAGTCATGTGTCCTTACTAAGTTCTATATGTAAACCGAGTTTGGTGCAATTCGGTTTGCGCGTTCAAAAATTGAAGCGGTGGACACACATACTCCGAGACATTGTACACAGACGCACACGTTCACACAATGGCACACGTACACACAGACAGGAAAATGATCTCATAAGCCTTCCTTTCCTTCAGAAAGTAGGCTAGTAAATGGAAGACACAGTGCCAAAGTTGATGATTATTTATTGTGCAAGTACAACACAGTTGAGAGATTTGAAAGGCAAAAGACCGAATCATGAAAGAACTTGATCAAAGAAATTGCACTGGATTAACACAGAATAGCAACAGGACACGCAGCAGAAACTGCGTGAATTATTATTATTATCTGTTTATTTCTTGGTGTCTAAATAGGGACAGCATTTTTTAATAATCTGCATAAGTTTTGGACGACACAAAGCATTATTTAATTTGTGCCTGAATAATGGTATGCATTTTTTGATGTTCTATGTCGAGAATCTCGGTAGCGTTTCACTTTTAAATCGGCAAGAAATATTTCTGACAAGGTGGTCAGTTCGTCTGAAAATCTTACATTGTTTACTTTGTATGGCAGAATTAAGTGTTCTTTCGATAACATTTTTTCTGTAATGTCGTAGTTTCGCAATGACCATAAATGCTCACATAAACTTAAGTAACGGTTTATTTCATAGCAGTGTAGGTATAACAAGAAGTTATTGATAACTAACGAGCCTACTTTATTCTACATAGTTGCAAATAAGTTTTATTTATTGAAAGCTTAGATGGTGGGTAGAGATAAAGCCAGAAACATACGAAGCAGTACAAAGACAATCAAAATATACGAATGACTTACTTGGGATTCGAATTCAGATAAACTCATAAAATTAAGCTAACTTGCAATCAACCGGATCACGGAGGAAGGATTCTAAGCATCAACTGCAGATGTAATCAGTGTAATGTTCTGAATGATATAACCTGAAATATTTACTAGGCCATCACTTTGAAAATAAGCGTTTGAGCCATTAAATTACATTTGTTTACATAGCCTACCATAATGATACTTGTGTGAAAAATGTTATGGAAATCAGTTGATTGGTCTTTGGGAGATAGCATAAAAACTTTATTTCCTTAAATGGGGCTATCTTAAATAGTTGCTAAAAAGAGGTTCTAAACACGATGTTGGAATCGATGTCAGCATAAAATGTTTGATAGAAATGGTTAAATAAATATGTCAAACATATGAAAATATTTATATGGCCGCTATTTTTTAAAATCATTATCTGACCCCATTTAAATCATGTAACTTTACTTGGCCTTCTATAGGTGAGCAACATTTTGTGGGTGTTATTTGAATTGTTCCACAAATACGACAAAATGTTCAGTTTACTCACCTGAAACTATTTTGCAAAAATATCCAGCAAAGGCGGACGTCTGTATTCATCGGTTGATTGGCCCTCGAGTTATGATATAAAACCTCTATTGGTCATGTGACGATCTTCACAAATGGAGGGCAAATATCTTATTTATTAAGCCACATTAGATTTTTATCTTAGATACAATACACAAAGTTAAAATTAAATCTGTTTCATAGTTTCGTAGATATAGCACACTAAGCTAAAATGTTTGTATACGCGCCTTTCAGAAAATAAGATACTTAAATGCTTAAAACATATAAATTAATATAGCCCGCCATAGTACAACTTCTCCACCAAATTTGAAATAAATCGGTTGATTGTTTCCCGAGGTACGGCATAAAATCTATATTATTTAATGTGGGACTATCTTACAAAATAGTGGAGAAATGAGGCTTTCCATATATGATTTTGTTGGCTATAACTGATACTGTCAGCATACAAAGTTAAGTTGAAATTTGTTCTGCAGTTTCCTGGATAAAAAATTGAAGCTAAAATGTTTATATGGCCTCCATTATGAAAACATGTGTGTCTAACCTTCTCAAAGTTTATCAGTTTATATGACCTGTCATAGTGCCAATTATTTGCCAAATATTGTTTAAATAAGTTGGTTTTCGGAGATATAGCGTAATTTTAATTTGTCATGTGATACTATTTTACAAAATGGTGGGCACAAGAGATTTTGCGGGGACACATTCGATGGTTGA